>JABXWE010005625.1:0-14228 GCA_014611495.1 Limonius californicus
CACAACTTGAAGCATTTTCTCTATAAGCAATTTTACGAACCCTCCCTACTCCTCTGAGCAAGCCGCTGGCCTTTACCATCTTTTTTTGTTTGCGGGTCCAAGAAAAGCGCGTTTGGCCGTACCGAAAATTTCTTAGCACGCCAACGTGCGATTTTCTCCGTCCCAGAATTCTCGTAGTGAGAATTGGCCCGTAACAAGAATTCTGATTTTTTCCAGGTGCGAAACGTTTTAAGAAACATATTTTGATCGTTATCCTGTGAATGTCATGTTATATATGCACAAATAAATAATATTTTGTTATCTACTCTTTATATGAACAAATAATTGAAGCAACCGTACTACACTTCGATTACAATCAATAATGATAGAAAATGCTTTAAATTCTGGGCTCAAATAAAGACGTGAATATTTCTTTATACGGTCCATCTTTATTAAAAATTGTCTGGATGATATTGTAGAACATTGATCGAAACAGATGCTGTTACATTCCATTTTGTCAGGAACAAAAACTGTATCTAAAACGGCTGAAGCCCGACAAAGTTATTGCAGTAAATCTTAACAAACCTGTACAGTTGTTTATTATTCAATATGCACAAACCCGTCAGCTTAGTATATCAATCTGGACAGATTTAATCAACCAAGATGATAATATACCAAGATACATAGAACTAACTATCAACTTAGCTGATAATATTCGAACATATCACCGCATATGTCGTTGTGCTGGTAGTGCATCGCACTAATTTACTTCGCTATTTAATTAATTTTTAACACAAACACCTGTTAATAGTGTTTTTAAAGCACATTGTGTGGTGGATGTCTTTGTTTTAATTTCGACATGAATATGGTGATTGGCCTATCTGCGTTTACCGCACATCTGCATGCAATCCGCGACAGTTTAAGCGGCCTTTAATGTGTAAAGTAGTGACGTATCTAGCAGATTCACAAGCCTCAATTATAGGTATATCTGGGTCATTCCATATCCAGTCGTTTTTCCTTTGTTCCCATTCAGATCTCTCGTTAAAACTTTATTCAGTTATGTAGGATTATGTTCTACACATATTTCTATCAAATTTAAAAATATCGATTATCGATTAATTCTATGAAAATTTCTTATCAAGGTGGATATTTTCGGTGTATTTGATAAAAAAAGCTTTCATAGTTCTATACTCAGTGAAGGCACATGTAATACTCTTAAAAATAATGCATAATCAGCCATTAAATAATTTGCAGGAAACTCATACTTATATATACTTATATATTTAATCTCAGAACCATACGTTGATACGTAAATATTAACTTTGATACGCTGCGAGGAATATTTCAAGTTCCTGAATTTGTGTTTTGACATATTTTTGTACTGTACTGTTTATCCATGTTTTTGGTAGGTACTGTAAACGCCCGAAATATGGTAAATTCTAGGATTAACGAGTACATCTTAGGATTAACCAAAATGAAGAGGTAAATGTCATTCAATTAGATGTCATTTCAGGCTTTTATTATTTGGATTCGGTAAAGAATAGGATTTGCAAACTACTGTTAGTAAATGTTAGTTTTGAAACCACCGTTATTAGCAATTTCGTAAAATCGTTAGCTTATACTCAGCAGGGGTTCCCAAACTTTTTCTCTGATGGAGCACTTTGAGGGCCTTTGAATTGTGACGGAGCACCTTGTGTACTATGAAGAGTAGGTAATGACACATAATCAATAAATCGTAGAAAAATAAAAAATACTTGTTTGATGTAGTAGGTATTTGAAGTTTGAGTCATAACTCATAATTAGGGCAGCTAGAATATAGCTTTTTTTAACCTCTACTATTTAAAAACCGTAAATTTTAGGTCTTAAAAAAGAAAATTTAGCATTTAAAAGCTAAAATTTAGTAAATTTTTTGTATACAACCCGCTTTCTAAGTAATAATTTGTAATTAAAAACGATTATAGTAGGGGGACAAATCACTAAAGATATTGTCAGTGCTAAAGTTTCTATCATAATTTAACATTTTTTTAACAGAATAATTTCTTTGCTCTGGCAGAGAAGTTGTATTCAGCGTAATTTTTCCCTCATTGAGGAAAAAAGTACGGTTGATCCTTAACTTAACGATTATATGGCGTATATTGCAATGTTAGTTCATTTCTGAGTGTTTGCAGAATCACCTTTTTTATACAAATCTATGACCTCTTCAATCTTACAGCCTTTGATACTTTTCTCAACATTGACCAAAAAATAAAAAAAATTACCCACAATTTAGCATTTTATAGTAAAAACTGCCATTTAGCTCATAACATATAATAATAAAATTAAGAAAAAATCACTTAATTATTTCCTACGTATTTGGTAATTATTTAAATTTAATGCATAAAACATAACATAAAATAAAAAATATTTTTTAATGCACTTTGTCTTCGTTGCAGCATAATAAGAAAACGCTGCTTCACATAAATATGTAGTTGTAAACGGAAGTAAAACAATAATAGATGGTTTTGATAAATTGGGATATTCTTTTGATAAATTTGCCCAGAAATTACCTAATGGCTGATCTTTGTGTTTATGCTTTAGATCAGAGTCATATATTTAATCAATTAGTTTTTCATAGTCACTTGCACTTAAGCTTAGCTTAGCTGTTACTGAAAATTGATTTGGAACTCAGGAATTGTCCTCACTAATCTTTGGAAAATATTGCAAAACATTTATTTCTAAATCATGTACGTGTTTTAAAAACAATTTCGAATTCTCTTTATCTACTATAAAATTGTTTTCAGACAAACATTCATGTAAAGTTAGAAAGCAATTATAATTGTTCTGTTCGACTGATGAAATCCAAAACTTTATTTTTCTCTCAAAAGATGATATTTTATCTCTTGTGTTAAATATTGTAACACTTTTTACTTGCAATTGTAAATTAATTTCGTTGCACTTTGTAAAAATATTTGCCAGATACGCGAGTTTTACCAACCATAAAGGTTTTCTTAAAAATTCAATAAAATGTCCTGAATTATTTTGTGCATTATGTGCGTTATGTTCACTGCCCATTTCGTCGCACAAAATTTTAAACAATTTGGGCTGAAGTGGTCGACATTTTATATGGTTTATCATTTTTACTGCTTCATCCATAACATTTTTTAATTCCGTCTTCATTTTTTTGTTACTAGAGCTTGCGTATGCAATATACAATTACTGCTTGTGGCTCTTGTAGCTACTTGCGTTACACGCGATGTAACTCCCTTTGTTTTTCCTACCAATGGCATTACCACCATCTGTGCAAATATCAATAGGCTTCTCCCAACCGATCTCGTTTTTAGATGTCGGTAATGTCGTCGGTAAATGAAAACTCAGCATTAAAGTTATATATATTTTTTAAATTGATTTAAAATAAATGTCAGTCGTATAAGATTATTTCATAAAAAATAAATTGGAAGGAATGATGATGTGATTGGTTATTAAACGTGTGTGGCTTTTTGTGGCGCCAAAATGAATGTTATTAACTATTATAGTCAAAATGTAGAAAAATAGCTTTGATATTAATATTTATTCGCGGAGCATTTGCTACCTTCCCGCGGAGCTCAGTTTGGGAAACCCTGGATTATAGAATAAAAGGCATTTATTACCACAATTAAAATGTTACAAAGTAGTTCAATATACACAAAGTAACAAAAATAAATATTGTTTTCCAACATCCATCTTTGGCAACAAATTCATTTGTTATTGCATTACAAGCATCCACGATACTTCGAATTACAAAGATTGTTTGAAGCTCTGTTCAGATACCTCTTGGCGGTACATGTTTGTGTGCAATTACATCGTCGATATCCTTGCCCAGCAGACAGGGATATCTTTCCTTAGGCACTACATCTGAGGAACGAATGCAGTTTTCTTTGCAGACAGTAAACTGCCTTCTAATAAACAACTGCGAGAGAGTTCCTTGCAGTTGTACCAAGGCGATATAATTCTTCATCTTTAACGTTCGTAATAACTGCTAATACTCCTTGGATCTGTTTCAGATCTGTCTACGTCCAGTATTTTTATTTCGACTGTTTTAGCATGCATTGCCGGAGGAATTTACTTATTGGAAGTCATTCTCATTTTTTTTCTACAATGCGCGATGCGGTTCAAGTCTTTGACGTTAGATGTATCCGTTTACAGAATCATAATTATGTTCTACACAATCAGAATTTTTTCATTGCTGAAAGTGGTGATTCGTATAATAAAACACCTTCCTGATTGCGGTATATTGAATTAACATGTAGACGGTTGTGCAACTATGTAAGTTTCAGTTGCCTCTTCTCTACATGTATCTGCAGTGATGTTACCGTTAATATTTCGCTATAAAGGTTAGCAAGCATATTAGTATATTTGTATTCACAAAACTCATTCTCAGAGCACAACCAAATGTGGTCTAATAAGGTGACGGTTTAATACATTTACGGTAAGCTGGGATTTTTATAACCTGCACAAACTTCATTGCTTCAAACCAGTGTGGAGTGTGATTTTTTAATTCGGGTTGTTATCATATTCTGAATGTCCTTGTTGGCCCATTCATCGTACCATTGTGATTGGCTATGGCGAGGCTTACTACGTGCGATTTTCATTTTACCCTATATGGAACAAATCTCAGTTATAATAGAATTCGAAAATTTTCTTCCATTATCAGAATGAAGTATGGCAGTAGCCCCAAACAAAGTAAAAATATCAAGGAGTTGACATGTTACTTACATATATATTGCGGATTTCTGCATCATTGCTGACGTCCTCCGCATCCCAATCTCCATGTTTCCTTGTCTTTCCAGTCATTTTCATTTAAATTTCTCTTTTCCATGGCAACTTGAACTCTATTTTCCCATGCTTGTATTGGTCGGGTACATCTTCTTCTGCAGTCGGGGATTCACTTCCACATCTTCCTGGGCCATCTTTCTTCTCCCATACGTTTCATGTGGCCGTACCACAGTAACCTCTTTGCTTCTATGGTTGTTACCATATCTATGGCCACTTCTGCTCGTCTTCTTATCTCCTCTTTGTTGATTCTGTACACCTTTGTTAATCCACAGCTTCATCATCAGTAGTCCATCTCCATTGCTTTCAAGTTTTGTTCTTGTTTTGTTTTGTAATGCTCCATGCTTCTGCCCCGTAAGTGCTTACGCTTTCTACAACAGCTTTGTATATAACTCGTTTCGTATGTTTACTTAACTTTTTGTTCTATATTATTGCCGTGTGGCTTTGTTTCCTTGCGCTATTCTGCTTTTTAGTTAAAGTTCGCTATCTCCTTCTTCGCTTACCACTGTCCCAAGGTATTTGTAGGTACTTATGTTTTTAATTTTGTCTCCTTCACTTTCTAAGTCTTCGCCTTTACACCCCACTGTCATGTACTCCGTCTTTTCCATGTTTAATTGCAGGCCCCATTTCTGGTATTCCTCTTTCAGTTTGCTCAGCATGTTGGGCATCTAACTCTTCTTCAGCGCATATAATCTAATCATCGGCGAAATGTAGCTTGTATAAGAATGTATCCCCGATCGGAATTCCTATATTTCGACACTGAGCTCTCTATATCTTTAGTGCTTCATTTAAATAAATCTTGAATAAAGCGGTTGCTGTGCAGCACCCTTGTCGAAGTGCTTTCGTTATTTGAAATTTTCCGGAGAACTCTGATCTGATCTTGATTTGCCCCGTTGTGCCAGTGTAAAGGGTGTTTACAGCGTTTATATATTTTCTATTTATACCATATATGCTTGGGGCACTTTTTCTAAGTTCCATAGGGATCTCCCCGGCCCTGAAGCTTTTCCATTTTTTTTTAGATTTTGCTGTTTCCACTACTTCTTCGGCTGTAATCTTGCCACTATTATTTGATTCCTCTTTTCATTATTGATTATTTCCGTTGCCTCGCTAAATTCTCTTCGATTTTTTGTTAATAGCCCCTGATAGTACTTTTTCCACGCTTCTAAGCTTATTAACTGTATATTCGACTTATTTCTTTCATTTGTTCTGAGGCTTTTTATTACCTTCTATGCTTCACTTGAGCGGGTGCCCCATATGTGCGAATTTATTTAACCGCATCTCTTTTCCCAGGAGTCTTTTTTGTGATGCTATTACAGCTTTTTTTACTTCTTGTTTAGCCCTTGCGTAGTCCTTCCTAGTTTCATCATCTTTAGCTGTTAACCAGTTTTCATAAGCCTGCTGCTTTTGTTGCACTAGATTTTTAATATCCTCATTCCACCACATTTGGTCTGCTCTTTCTTTAAAGTTTTTTTTCTCTCCTAAACTTTCTTTTGCAGCTTCATGCGCCGCTTTCTTTATATATTCGTACATTGTTGCAGGCCTGGAGTTGTCACCGTTTCGCAATTTTGTGCTTAGTTTTAATTTGTACAAAAATGTTATTGAGTCGTCACATAGTCCTTCTAATTTGTACATAGGATATGTCGTCCTTTGTGTATTGTTTGTTTTATTTTTCGGTGGGGATTTACATGGAAGTGTTGCTTTCGCTCGAACGAGGAAGTGATCTATATCATATTCTGCACCTCGTTGGACTCTTACGTCGTCAAAGATTATATGGCTATTTTGTTTGGTGATTACGATTGATCTTAAATTTCGTGTATTCTGAGTCCAAGTATATCTGTGTATGTGCTTGTGTTCGTACAACCCGTTTAACATTTTTAGATCATATTGTTCACACATCTCAATTAATCTTTCGCAGTTGTCATTAGCCGTTTCTTCCTCATATTGACCTACCATATTGTTTGTTATGGGCCAAACGAGCTTTATCGTCGACCCGCAACATGAAAGATGGAAAAGGCCTTCGGCTTAGCTCAGGGGGGTAGGGATGGTTCACAAGAAACGCTTACGGGAGGCAAATTGAACGTAGTTGTGTACAGAGTAGGTTAAAATTAGCCACCGCCACCTTCCAAATACAGCTGATTGCAGGTCCTCGCGGAAGGCCGAGAAGCCAGCAGCTTACGGGAATCGAAGTCACCTTTATTTTGCCTCTCTCCTGTTTATAAAGCTTGCAAAATTCATGCACTTACAAATACAAAATACACAATAATAAAATAGGCAGTGAATTTTAAAACACATATAATTAAATTATTGGAAAGGACGATACAAAAATGACGGCAAATGGCGTTTTTATAGTTCTATATTACAAACGATTGATTTGAACGTTCAAGAAAACAGACCCGCCGCTGCTGGCGCACGATATTTACCTTCTTCAAACAACTACGTGGCCAGAGGCGTCGGAGTTTACAAGCACAACACAATATAGAAGAAATTATTCTTTACAAAGTGCAAACAAAGACAATCGGCGGTTGAAGGTCCCTTCTTGTTTAAAAAAAAAAGGTTCAATTACGTGGAATTTTGCAAGTTAGCGCGTAAAAGGTTTCTTTTCACAACACACAAAAAACTAGTTCTTTACCTTAGCTTCCGATGAATAGGATAGAGAGATACAGGCACAATTTCGTTCACAAGATGCGGGAAAATCCGCAGGCACGCCCCTGAAGACTGCATGGAATGGAGTCAACATCAAGGGTCAAAACTTCGATGCGTTCGTCGCACCGGCGGGAGTACCAGAGGGACAGGAACTGGGCTCGATATTAATCCGCCAAAGGCGATCGGAAATTTTGCAATAAATTGCCTTTACAGGGATAAAATCCAGTGTGTTTCTATAAATTCGACACTTGTTCATAGTTCTGTTTTCACCCCACGGTAAAACAGCGAAACGAAAATCACACATGATGGACACCCATCGAAAACCCAAGCGGCCCCTGCAGCATTCGACTTATTTACGGTCCCCCGTAGATGGAATTTGGGAAGTCCGGAGTCAATGAAGGTGGAGGACTGACTGAAGAACTGAACGCAACGGGAACCTGGATTCCCCAAAAAGATTGCACCACATGTAGAAATATAATGCAATTGTTTTGGAAGCAAATAACACGTGCGACTTCCGAGGATCAACATTTCCGAGAATTGTTTTTAAACGGCATATCTAGCCTACAGAGGGAAACTTCAAGGCTTTGCGGAACTGGCCCCTCATAACTCAATCTTAAAAGAAAAATATGGAAAACTCTAATTGACATAAGAAGATGGCAATTAAAATAGAATATTAATTCCTATGAAGCGGCAACTAAAGTAGAAGGCTAATCCAGACAGAGTGGCACAAAATCAAATGAACATAACATGTTATCTTTTTTACTGCCAACTCTTCCATTTAGGTGTATCTCTTCCACTCCGTTTCCTTTCATCTTAGTTCTACTAAGGGTAGCTATATCTATTTTGAACTTCTCTAGTTCTTGGAAGACTTCCAATTGTTTGGTTTTAAAGCCCTGTATATTCCAGGTGCCCAAATTCATATGCCTGTTTCATTTGCGCGGTCATTTACCAGTGTTTCTGTCCGATGTCCGGGGCTTGATTGGAAGTTTTAGCGTTTCAAAGGTTTTACGGGCCACGGGATGCTGGCCAGCCGCCTCAACCCCCAACCTGGAGGGCCCTTTTTCAACCTGGCTTGGGACAGGCTTTGTCGGGTTTATATGTTATTTTATATTCATATTTCCTAGAAATTTTGCTGTCCATTAGTTGATGAAAACGTTGCGAAGATGACATGTGTAACTTGATTCAGTGCAAAAAGTAACAAACAGCAAGGTTTTCTAATCACATATCGCACCTGCGCAAACACTGCATTAATGCTCAGCTAATGTCTGGTAGTCCCTATAAGCATGAGCGCCCAAAGGAAACTGATATTTACCAACAGTAGTTTGTAAATCTTAGGATTTACCACGTCCGAATGGTAAAAACCGGAAATTGCCTCTAATTGAATAGCATTTCGGACATTTATCTCTAGATTGTGGTAAATCCTACGATGCACGCGTTGAACCTAGAATTAACCATAGTTCGGGCTTCTACAGTAACATATTCGATAAAATCTGTGATAATAGTGTGTAAATAAAAGTATTTTTATCTTCTAATAATAAGTTAAGGAATTAGCTGTTAACGTGTTTTTCAGGGGGGAAAGCGCATTAGAGAAAGTACTGGACGCATTAAGTATTTAGCTAACATATCTTTATCGCTAGCTATTTGTAGATCATCATCATTATCATCATCATCATCATCAGCTTCTCCGTCACAGGTTAGTCCTTACAGGACTGTTCCGTCTCCATATATTTTAGAAAATTTTATAATTGGCCGCTTCATCTTTTTTGGTCGGCCTATTGGCCTCTTGGTTTGTAATTGGCTATACTTTTAGGTGTGTGGCTTTCTTCGATTCGTTGAACGTGTTGCGACCAATTGTGCGGTATTCTTTGATTTTGTCAGGTAGTTAAACAATATTTAATTCTTCTCGAATATCGTCGCTTCGTTTGCGGTGCATCCAATTATACCCGGCTACCGATCTTAAAAATCTCATTTTGCTAGTTTCTGTTGACCTCATCTGTACAGTTGTTAGTGTCCAGGTCTCGGAGCCGTATAGAGAATTGGGCCTGCCATAGTTTTATGCAGCTTCATCATAGTGCTTCTACTGACCGTTTTTTCTAGATGTTTTCTGATTGTGCCCCAAATATATTGAAACTTCTGTATATTGTTAATACCTACTTACTGACTTACTCCTTGGCTTCGTTAGTCCTTGAAGGACCATAACCTCCCTCTCGGTTTACGGAGCCTGGTCTTTTACAGGAGGCGGCGGCTGCCCGCCCCCAACCCTACTGATATAGTCAACAAGGCTGTCTGATCATCTTATCACTGTTTGTCGCAGGCTGCTGTTATTGGCGTTATGTATGTTGTTGCAGTTTTTCCTTCGCATCTCGTACAATCCTTGCCCACTCCTTTCTGTTTTTTGCTTTCTTCTTCCAGTTCTTTATTCCGACCTCCTGCATGTCACTTTCTAAGTTGGCATTCCATCTACTTCTTGTTCTTCCGTGTGTCCTCTTTCCATCAATGTTTCCCGTTAGAGTTTTCTTAACACTCCGCGTATCCTCCATGCGTTGCAAGTGCCCTGCCCAACTCAGACGTCTGCTTCATATTTCATTGGTAATATTCGGGCGGGTATATTGTTAATAGGGTCGTTATTTTTATGTAAGAGACATCACATCCAAGATATTTAAAGAGGTGGACGTGTTCAATTATTACATTATTGATGACTAATTTTACTCTTAAGTGTCTTTCGCCTTGCAAAGCTAAGGATATCGTCTTGACTTAAGGTTATGTTGTAACGCCGTTCTTTCTAGTCGATTAACTGCTATTTGCAAGTTGTTTTCACCGTCGGGTATAACTAGTAGATCAGCTACAAACACTATTGTGTCTAAATGCTTGTTGTAACACGGAAATGTCGAGGTAGTGCTTCTTGCCATTTATTTATTATAGTATTTATATATAAGTTATATAATATTGGGGAGAGTGGGCTTCCCTGTCGAAGGCCTTGATTTATTTCTGTTAGTATTTAACTGTTATGGAAACCTTTGGCAATCTTGACTTTCGTCGCTATATACAGGGTGTCCTTTAAATACCTTAAAAGCTTCAGGTAGCACTCTTCTGTAAGAAATACAGTCCTCAAAAACACTAACACGAACTTCCTATAGTGCTTAGTTTTCTCACACGAGACACTTAAAGAATATTATACTTGGCAACGTAGACGATGTCTTTGCATTTATGGAGAATTTAATTAGTAGGCCGACATTACATGAAGCATTCTGACAAATGTCGAAAAACAAATTTTCTACTTTTCATCACAATACCATGGCCTTGCACTGTTGTCAAATGTAGTACAGTGCAACCTCGATAATCCGAACATGCGTTAATCCGAACCTCCGCTAATCCGAATCGCGAACGCTCGAAGCTATAATCCGAACAAATCTTGATAATCCGAACATGTGGTGGAAAAGCTTCCCTGCCGCGGCAAAAATTAATATGGGCGCAAGGCCAAACTCAATTCGCTTGCACAGGCATAGATACCGATTATATATGTACTGATCAGCACGCGTGTTGATACGGTTTGGCGGTTTCTGTTTCAGCAAATATTCGTTGGTTTCAGTCTGTCTCACGAAACCATTGTGCACATACGCTAACAACCAAAATGGCTTCAAAACGCAAACATATTACGTTATCCATAAAAGATAAATGTGATATTATTAAAAGTTTAGAGTCCGGAGCTACGGTTACAGATCTCTCAAAAAAATATAATGTCGGAAAAGCTACAATTTGCGACATAAAAAAAAAGAAGCCCAAGATAATTGATCATTTTATGGCATCTGATAGGAGTGGAAATAAACGAAAACGCTAAAGTTCAGTAGGTTTCCTGAAGTAGATAAAACTGTTTACACATGGTTTCTCAAAGAAAAGTCTAAAGGTAGGCGTAAATTTTTAAATTAGGTTTGTGATTTGTAAAAACCGGGTTTAATGTTTGTAGGTACCCCGATATCAAATGCTTCCGGATCTCACAAGTTTAAATTGCTAGTGGTCGGTAAGTCAAAAAAACCGCGTGCTTTTGGAAACTCATATATCCCAGTGAGCTACAAAGGCCAAAAGAGAGCTTGGGTGACGAGAGAGATTTTTCAAGACTGGTTTTATACAGAATTTGTCCCGGCCGTTAAACGTAAAATGAAGGAACTGAATTTACCGGCGAAGGCTGTTCTTTTGTTAGATAATACCCCAGGGCACCCACAAAATTTGTGCACGGAAGATAAACAAATCTTTGCTATGTTTTTGCCACCCAATGTGACTCCTTTGATCCAACCTATGGAGCAGAATGTAATCCAGGCAGTCAAACTGAATTACAGAAAGAATCTTTTGAGTAAAATTATTGCGTCTGAAACATCAGATCTTTCTGCAGAAATTAAAAAAATTAACTTAAAAGATGTTGTACTTAGTCTACACAAGGCCTGGCAAAATGTTAAGGAAGAACTTATAAGAAAATATTGGAACCCACTTTTAACTACAGAGATTAATGGAAGAAGAAGATGAAATACCTCTATCGAGTTTAGCACAAAAATATAAATTAGAAAGCATTGATGGAGTCATACAAAAAGTTACAGAATTGACCAAGGAAATTGCTGGCAACATTACTAACCAAGAAATCATAAAATGGGCAACGGGAGAAGAAGAATCTTGGGAAACTTTAAATGACAATGACATCCTAGAAAACATGCAAAAGGAATCCACGTCAGAAGAATCTGAAGGAGAATTTGAAGAAGTGGTACATAGAGTGACTCACAAAGAAGCAGTGAAATGTTTTGGCAGTTGTTTGAAATGGGCAGAACAAAATTCCGAATCAGACCATCATATTCTTCTTCTGAAGGAAATGAAAAAGAGGGCCGAAATAGCAGTGAATATAAAACAGACAACAATTACAAATTTTTTTACGCGTCAAACCTAAGTTATTTTCATGTATGTATTTTACTTTATTTGCGATATCGGCATTTTAATTTATGTTTTAATTGTTTAGCTAATTTTGATAGTTTTTATATTCTTTACTTTGTTTACATAATAAATAAAGCTTATGTTTTAATATTTGTGTTTTATTTATGTTTAATATATTATTTTGATAATCCGAACAAATCGGTAATCCGAACAGTCCTTTGCAATAATTAGTTCGGATTATCGAGGTTGCACTGTATTTCAGTTTTGTTTGTATTTTCAATTTTTATAATGCCTAAATGTCTGCCTTTTTAGATTTTTTTTGTGAATTTCTGGGCTCTAACAATAATATTTACTGACTTGCGACGGCGAATCGGCTCAACGGCGAATCGCGTCGACAGCGAACGGGCGCGGCGAATCGGCGACGGCGAATCGTACCTTTCCGATTCAGAGTGTTTAAGTGCTTGAAAATATAAGCAAGGAAAGCCAGCCTAAGAAGCCCAAGAGAATTGAAAAATATGTTCTCATATTAAAGTTTCTCATCATGCAGGTACATCAAAAGTTCTTATTTAACTGGAAAACTCTTTTCAAGATATTAGCCTTCAAAAGCTATCTTACTGCCATGTGATAAAGATTATTTGCCTATAATAACCCATGTCTTCATAAATTTTTCGAAAAATACGTGTCTGCAATGCTTTTCACTTGATGAAAATTACCACTTTAATGACATTTTTCAAAACATAATCCATTTCTGGAGGTAAAGATTTTGATGCAAGAGCTACTTCGTGTAAAAAGCAGTATAACCATGTAGCATTTGACATCTCTTTTAATCTGGCAATAAGACCAGATCGATGTTCTGTTATAGCCTTGGCGTCATCGGTGCATATAGCAACGAATTTAGCCCAGCTAATCTCGTACTTAATAGTACTTTGAATGAAAGTGTCGAATTAAGTTTTTCCGGTGGTATTGCCTCTAATGGAGTACACAATAAAACATCTTCTGTCTAGTATTGTATCTTACAAATGCTATAAATTGGGCATAGGTAGAAATATCCGTGGATTCATCCATCTGTAATGAGCAGTACGTGCAATTCTTAATATTTTCAACAACTTGTGTTCCAATATCTGCTGCCTTGTCACTTATTCTTCTTTGGGTGGTGTTATAAGAAGGGGCATTGCTTTCAGCTTGTCAGCCGCTTTTTCACCAACATATTATGTGCGCACCATTTAAACAGCTGCTGGTAACATTAGATCTTTAGCAATTGTATGTGACTTATTTGCGTTGCGACATGCAACTCAGTAACTTGATAGTAGTGCTTTTTCATTAGTAGTGGTTGCTGCTGGTAAAAGTGTCTTACCCCTTCTGGGGGGAGTTTAGCTTTCTTTCAATGAATTCCATAGGATTTTTTTGCCTGGATGTTTGAAATTTAAATGTCGAAATAGCTTTGATGGCTTCCTACTTCTTTGACAACACTTCTCGGCAAAGTACGCACTGGGGTTTCTGGGAAATAACGGTCAAACCATATTTGACATATTCATCGCTGTACATTCTATTTTTCTTTGTATTCTGGTCATTGCCAGACTCGGAAGGTTCTGATGACCATTTAAAAAATTTATTCATCTTTAAAAAAGAAGTATAACTCGTCCTTAACGCTAAATATTTGTTATCGATTTATAGCACTCAACACACAGTCAGTAGTACTGCACACAATTTTGGAATGATGACTAATCACATCGCGGTCCGCCGCTTAAATAAAGCAAAATGGATTTTCCAAATTATTCCAGTGCCATCTAGCACCATTTCCAATACAGTGGGAATTTTCGGACCACAAATAAATAAATTGCGCTACTTAGTAATTGAAGTTGAGTACTAGAAGAGGGTGGTCGCGAGAAAAATATTGGCTAAAA
>JABXWE010005634.1:0-16528 GCA_014611495.1 Limonius californicus
CTATGTTATTTACTCTATATTAATGTTAGTATTATAAATAATGACTTAAACTATGTTAGTCTTATAAAATAACTATGACTACATGATATTTTTGGCTTCGTAATGGTGTACGAATATTAAAAAGGATATTATTTTCATGATAGGAGGTTGATTGTACCTGAAATTGATTATAATTAGTTTGTTTATAATGTAAAGAAAGATGTTTATAAGATTATTTCAACAAATATTGAAAAATGTATACTTGATATGAGTAAAAGGTATTGTAGAATGTTCGGAAGTGATTGGTGCCAGCATAATATAGTGATAAAAGTATTCTTGAGAGGAGATACTCTGTAGTGAGTGGAATTGAGACATCGTAGGGTGATGCAGGAAATGGTTTTAGTTGTTTAAGGGTGTGACGAAGCCCTGAAATTTAAAATCTTTTATTATGTTGAATTTATATTTTGTACCGATGGGTATTACTACATTTATTTATGTTTAATTTTGATATTATGATTGTATTTGTATTATATTGTGTGTATAGAGAGGTGTAGAAGGAATTTATGTAGTTATGTTAAACTTGTTTATTGTTTATAGTTAAAATTGTTGTTTTAACTTGATTTGAAGGTTATATTTATATAATTGGTTATTTTTCTATGTTTTATGTATGTATAAGATATATAATTTGGTTCTACATGTTTGTTGATATTTGTTCTTAATGTTTATAACAATTTTGTAACGTTTTAATGAAATTTTGTGTTAAATTCAATATTATAACACATGTAAAATTTTTATCTTAAATTCAATTGTATTTGGTATTGTTAGATGCGTAATTTTATCAGGATTGTGAATCTGATGTTTGTTTATTCATATGTTACTTATTAACTTTGTTATTAATTATTTTGTAATGTTATTGATCATATGTAGATCGAATTGATTAGGATTTTCGATTCCATTGGTACATTTTTTGGTTTTGTATGCGCCGTAGTCTCAAAATTAGCCAAAATTTGAATTTAGTCTGTCTTCAACGCTCAAAGAATAAGCACGTATTCATCGATAGCTTAAATTTTGAAAATTAAAACCATTAAGAACTATATTAGAAAATTATGGGCGGTGCCCAAAGTTGTTTATTTCTGTTAAAAGAGGTTATGTGTTAATTTAGTAGAATATGTAAAAAGTTACTTGAAAAGTGTTTAATTTCATTTAAAACAGAATAATAAAAAGATTTAATTATGCTACAATTTATAAATAAGTGTTTAATTTGGTTTTAAATAATTAAAAAACTTACCTGGAGTGTAATCAACAGTGGAAGCATTTTCAAACTTATGATTTAATAAGTTAAAAAGCCTGTCAAATGCAAAGTGAATTTATTAATGAGTTTAATGAGAAGAAGTTACTTACCATTTCTGGAATATTTATTGAGTTTTATTACAATTGTAAGTAGTTCAGCGAATTTTGGTGCCATCGGTACGAGAACAAGCGGAGTGGAGCAGTCATCTGATATTTGGCGGTAAATTGCTGAGTTCGCATATTTGGGGAAGGTTAGTTATACCCGGTGCGACATCAATAAGGATATACACCCGGAGTCAACATTTATAAGAAAATACAGATAAGTCTTAATTAATTTTATTGTATAAGTGTTGATTTTATTATTGTATTTCATAACTATCAAATCTAGGGAAGCCACGAATTTAAAAAAAAAATAATAACCCTGAGAATTTAATTTATATGTATGTTTATATGTTTAAATCATTTTATTGGCGTAACCAACATTATTAACAATTTATTTAAGCTAGCCGAGGTTTTATAAATCAAAATTTACTTTTATTTACAGTATATTTAAAATTATAAGAAGCTACATAATATATTTATGGTCGCTACCAACGTGGGGCGATTACTTCGATTATTAAAAATTACTATAATATTATTATTATTATTTATATAAAGAAACACTGCAATATATATTGTGATGAATTTTGACCCGTTAGCTCGGTTAATGTCTTTTTATAAGGATACTCGTTCATTATTATGATGTCTTGGAATTTGGTTTCTTTGTGATCAGTAATAAAGGGCAGACTAAGACGCAGATAACTTCTTGCTTGGTTGGAAACACTGCCAAACTCGTATTTTGATATAAACCTACGACAAAAAAGAATTATTGTTAAATATTCTTATTTAAAAGTTTATATATGTAAAGATATACATGTAGTAAGATACAATAACATGCCTCGAGCTTAGATGTAAGCTTAGCTCTGATATTTCTTAAACCACGAAGGAATTTGCTGTATTATCGGAACAATTTGTGGAAATGTGTTTTAGACAATCGTGAAGTACAGAGTGTGTTTTAGAGGTTGATTTCGGATTTGTATAGTGTGTTTTTAAAGTCAGAACTTGTTTGGACAATGACGCCAATGAAATATGAACATTTTTATATTTATTATTTATCTGTCAAAATATGAATTCCAATTTTGAAATTTGATCCAAGTATCCTTTGGTTATATTTGTGTAATTATGGCATCGTTGTTAAGGAAATTTTGTCCGTTGTTAAGAAGTTTGTTGATAAAACAATGAGCGGAAGAGCAATTTTGTAATTAGTGTGAGTTGCACGCATTTTTTTGCTCATGAAATTTAAAATCAATTAACTTCGTTGATTATAATAAAAATACGTTTGTTCAAGTTATAAAACTAGTTTCTTTAAAAAAAAGAGTGCGCTAGTTTAACTTACAAAGTAAAGTTTTGAGAAAGTGAATCCCGTTCGAGTTTTGAAGAATTAGTAGCTGCGCACCGGAGCTAGGGAAAGCTGCTTGAAGGTCATCGACGATCCTTAGAAGATATTCACATTTGGATGAAGAGATTGCTCAATAAAGTAAATCAAATATTACGTACCTATGCAGGAAGCACGAGAGTACCAGATAACAGAGGAAACACCAGAGAATAATAAATAAAACTATCCGAGTTTTATTTAGAGTTTTTTAACAGGCATTTATAGGTTATCGTACGCAGACCGGCCGACGTGTTGAACCAACTCGAGTTAGCTACGTATTTGGTAGTTCATTTAAATGTCCATTTTCTCTTAGAAATCCAAAACGTTATATAGAACCGACTTCTGTCTGAATTGAGTAATCAAGCTCGAGAACTATACCGTGGTATATTTTGTGTAATTTTGGCTACAAGTTTTAAATTTGTCACCTGGCGCCCATTTATCCTTAATTTATTAAAATCTATCATTCTATTTAAAATTATGATTGCAAGTTACAAGAAAATTTAATTTATTATTTTTTTTCCTCCTTAATTAAAATTATATATATATATAACAATATATACATATTTTTAAATATATTCGTAGAATTGCTGCTAAATCCAATAAGCACTTCGTTTTATTTTTATTAGGGCACTATTCATTTGAGAATAAAGTCTAAATTAGCTAGCAAACTATATCTAATGCTAACATAATCGTCTTCTACATGAGTAGCGTTTATGATAAGCTCAAGAATTCTACACATTTCCACAGTTTAAATTCAATTCCAAGAGATCAAACTAAACTTCTTTTCAAAATAAAGTAATTTATTTATTGTTGGGTTATTGAAAGTATAACTACTCTACGTAAATATGTTTGCTCTAATCTTTGCTTTACTCGACAACAATTATGGGACTATGCTAATGATAATTATATAAATAAATATATATGTTTTTATTGTAATCATTAATATAATTACGCTTGTTTTTAACCGCAATCGCAATAACATTACAATGTTATTTCATAAGGAAATGACAACGATTTAGCTGTTCTTCAATACATCCTCCTTGATAACGGAAAACATATTGAGAAGTTTCGCCTTTGACATTGCAGTTTATTGCCAACTCTTGTAGAAAATGGGTAGTGGGTTTACAATAGGTGCAATTTATGGGATCATAGTGTTGACAATTTTAGTAATTTATATTAAAGCTGGCAAAATTGAAAAAGAGCTCGACTTCAACGTACTTATATTACACGTAATTTCTATTTCACTTTTTTTAATATATTTTGTCTAGTTTAAGCAACATGGCTATAAAATGAAATTCGAACAAGTAGAATTGGTACGTTTTAACAAAGATTTTACAGAAGATGTCTCGATTGTGACATTTAAGTATAACCGAACTACTGCTGTCGTGAATGCAACATTTGATCCGAAATTCGATCTGGGCCGAGATGTAACAGGAAATATTTACCAAACTAAACAACTTTCAAGTTTGGAACTTATCACAGTTGGTTGTAGGACGTAGTACAGGCATATAAATTTATGAATAAAGAGTATCGTCACTTTCCGATGCGATTCGGAGCAAATGCTTGTAAAGCTTTAGCCGCTAATCTCGGTGGCGCAAATGGCATGATGAAATGTGGAAATTTCACCGGATGTCCTATCGTAAAGGTATGTAATGGAATAAGATTCTATTTATCTGCAATATGCATGCAAAGTATGACAAAAAGTTGTTGAATTTTCATAATAACCCTGACTGCTAAGTCATTATGATTTACCTACTTTTCTTTATAAAACGTAATTTAGAAAAATTGTATTTTTTCTAGGGAAGGCAACATTTTTTTAACTGGTTTCCAGATCCGTCAAGATTCCCTCCATTGATACCCAGTGGCCAGTACAAAATGGAAGTGCTTCTTTTTTCGAAGGAATTAGTTGTGGTAGATTTTTATGTAACTATTTTTCGCCCAATTATATAGAACTGATTGTTTACTATCAAGAAATGTTTTCCATAACCTGTTAAGCTTCGATCTGTTGTTGTTTTATGTTGATTATTCAATATTTATGCAGGTTATGTATACTGTGTCACTCTATATGAGTCAATATTTGGAAATGATAAAATTACTCTTGTGTAAATTATTTTATTTATTTATAATTATTTAAATCCTATGCCTGTAAACGCCTACAGCTCAAATGTAACTGCTTTGTCGTAGTACTCCACTGATAAAGCAGTTAAAAGTAGTGTTTAGATTACCGGTACTACAGGAGTGGACAGAAGCTGATGAAGATAAAAATGTAATAAAAGCAGTTGAAGAATATTTTCTAGACTTTCACGAATCGAAATCTCAGGATGGCAAAACGATCATCGTTGATCTTAAGCGAGTTTATAGTGGAAATCTAAATAATTTTAAAATAGTATGAACACTTCCATTTCCAAATTTTGAAATAATCCGTTTTGTTGGATTGTAAATGTTCCATTAAACCACTGCCAATTTATATATTTCTTATATACTTTTTAAGCATTCTTGGAATTGTATTAAAATAAGCTTCTGAAATTCTATCCTTAAGCGAGATACCCGAAAAATATAAGCAATACCAGGAAAGGAAATTATTGCCTACCTAATTCATTACTAGGTCTACCCACTCAGATTCACTGCCGCATCCAACCCGTATTTATTTATAATTTCGCGATTAGTAGAATACACGCTGGGTAGCCATTATTCTACTGATTGGGTCAGTTGTTAGTACCTATTCATTGTTTAGTTTATTGTTGCAGCGACGCGTTCTCTTAAAAGTTGCAAATGAAATCCGTTAAACATTTAATCTTTGCGCGAGTTTAATTTACGTTTTACTATTACGTACAATACAATACCGAAAATATTTGGTTGTTTATATTGTTCATCCATAGAATAAACCAAAAATTTTTATTTCACACAGAGGAATGCAATTTTTAAATTTTCGAGATCCTGATGGGTAAATATACGTGTTATAAAGTTATCTATGCCCGATTGGTAATTTATAAATATAGATAACGTTTACGTAACTTGTGGTACAGATTTAGTTAAATTGATATGAACTGCGTCCAGCACATTAATCCTATTCGATTCTATATGCTGGACATACCCATTTGCTTTCGAATTAGCATTAATCCATCGTGCATTTTCAAATTTAGTTACAGTTTATGGGGATCCGCAGCTTGAAATCGCCTTGATGGGTGTTGTGAATTTTAACAACGTACAACCATTTCACAGTTTGTACTTTCTCTGTTGCCACATAAGTAGAGCCTCCGCTGTCCTTTTCGTTGGTTACCGTCCAAGCACGCTTTCCGATACTCAAAATTCTTCCCCATCGTTGCCTATCTCTCCATTGATCTTCTTCTATATTTCTTCCTTCTAATGTATCTTCTGTTTCCTCACACCAACTCCTTTGTGGTCTTCCGTTCTTGCTTTTAAACAGTGGGACCCAATTTATTGTCTTCTTGGGTAGGCGCGATTCCTCCATTCCATCCATGTCCTCTTCAATCTGCATTATCTCGTTCACTCTGTACTTTCTGATCGTTTCTATTGTTGAAACGCGGGCTGCCCTCCTTCAATAATCCATTTCGGATGCACTTAACTGATTTTTCGTTCTTAGGGCTATTTGTCGTAATAGATTTGACCAGTTTGCATTCCGCAATCATATCTTTATATTAATTTCTATTTTTATTTATGTAGGGTAAGTTGGGCGCCAGGTGACAAGTTTTAGATACTTGTCGCCAAAATGTGTAAATTGAAATTCCACGGTCTAACTGTAGAACATAAATAACTCTATCTCAGGAGTCGGTTCCGTTACGCTTTACTATAATACTAGAAAATGAGCATGTTGTACAATTTACCAGTAAGCAGCTAACTTCAGTTGGAAGCTATACTCGGCATAGCCGTTTGCAACCTTTTAACCTAGTAATTGCCAATAAATGCTCTGTGTAAATTAAACAGGTTTAATTATATTTTTCTGCTGTATTTGGAGTTCTCTGGAGCACACGTGCTTCTTGCTAAGGTATGTGTAATAAGTTTACCTTTCTGATGTAATCTCTGCGTCTAAATTATAATAATGTCCTTAGAAAGTCCTTGACCCCAAATGTTACTTGAACTGGGCTTCAACCAACCTTGATGCGTGAAACTCGACAAAATCGACGAATTCCATACAGAAACCCCTTAATTCAATATTAATTGGTAAGTAATATTGCCTTACTCTTTTTTTTAATTAAACTCGTATTTACAACTGACAGTAAACTTTTACTTTATTAAACATCAACAATGTTTTTAATTTTCAGGAACACAACAAAAATGCGTGCATCCTCGCCGAAGTTCTAAAGGACGCTCTTTTTACATTGTTTTGTAAACAACTAACTTAGCAGCTAACAAATTTACATAGCAATAATGCTAAAAATACATAAAATTACAGTTGGATCAAATTACAATTTTAAAAATGTATTTTGACAGGTAAAATAATTTTATAAAAAGGTTCATAACTTAACGGCGTCATTTATCTAAGTTCTGATTTCAGAAATGCAATGTACATGTCCGAAAGCTGCCTATTACACACTTTCAGGTTTCCTATAGTAATAATGTTTTAATTGTTTATTTATGTGTAATTTAAATATGTTTAGACATTTTCTTACATAGATGAGGATTTTTCGACGAGAAATTCGAGACTCTCGCACGGGAGTCGAGACGAGATGAGAAATGAACCGTAGAAGATGGGACTGATGTTATTTCTCGTCTTGCTGACAACCGACAAAGAATTACAGTAACATTCCTCAGAAACTGAATATATAGAATAGTTTAGGCTATATTAGTTGTAGGAAATTTTACATTAAAAGGCCACACTAGATAATGTATTGTTATGCACAATTTAATAAAGGTAACACAATCTAATGTAACAGTTACTTGATTAAAATGTTCATTATTGGAATTTTATAAACAAATGTAATGGAAAGTTTTTATAAAAACGTATACTTGCATAGAATGTAATAGAATATAGCTATAAGTAAGCACTAATAATCTAAGCTGTTGATGCGCTTCATCTCAAATAAAATGAAATTATTGGAATTTATAAGTAGTTATTTACAACACAGTAGGTTTTTAAATTGCTACACTTCAAAGAAATGTAAAAACAAATTGCTTTGTACAATGAGTCCATAGATTCTTATCTAAGTTTGATCACACGAGCTCATATTGTCGTCGGCCAACGAGAGTGCATCAGGGAGCTGAAGTTAGGGGATTTCACTTCTTAGAAGGAAACGTAATGGTAAGCAGTCTACTAGCTCCTTTGAAAACATTTACTACAGCCATAGGCAAATAAACACAGTGTTTATTTGCCTATGCTACAGCCTGGCGCTTGCTATATCACGTACTGTTATTATCACTGAATGTTTTTATACAGAATAGTGACGCAGGGTTTCCCGTATTAAGTTTCCGAATATTCTCGGATGGACGCAGTTAACTGCATTCCTCGATTATGCACGCTCGTTAGCCGACGACAGTATCACTTTATGGTAATTGTAATTTTTCTTCAGCAGCTTTGAGGGCATGTAACTTTTCAAGAAAGCATTTTTGGATAACACATTTTCGGTGAATTGTCATGACTTTGTTTAAGCATTAAACAGATATGCTATATCAACTTATTATTGATCTAGTAATATTGAAATTTCTGAATATGTCAGATTTGTCATAAATTGATCAAAATTGCAACACAATGATTGGGAATGTATTTAAGCGTCTATCAAAACAAGAAAGTGTGTGGTTCTTTATCGATGTCCTACTACTGGGTGCAGCAATTGCTTTATCTGCTATTCTGTTAGTATTTGCAATACATAACATGAAAAGACAACATACTAGATTAGTGGGTATGTACTTACCAATTTTATATTACATGATCATTTAGTTCTCTGTGCATTTACAAAACTCTCTTGTTTAGTTAACGTTGAAATAGTTATCCTATAATAAAATTTCTATAATCAGTTTCATTATAAAATAGGAGTTAATAGTATCTTCCATATTCCTAATATTTGATTAAACTGTCATATTTCTTTACAGCCCATGAAGTGTCCCCAATTACGAAATCTCGTTATTCGGGTTCCAGTTACACAATACAGTTGCCAGCACAAAAACACAGCGGAGTTAAAATAGCTTGTACAGGTTCTCTCATAAGCAAAAACACAATATTAACTTCCAGTCCTTGCGTGAAGAATATCAAATATGTTAAATATAAAGATACAAAATATAAAGTGGATAAGGTGTACCAAACTCGCATGAACAGTTCTCAATTTCTAAATTACACCTTAATCGAAAAGGAAGATCTGCAACTAAATATCTTGAAAATGTTAGGAAATCTACAAGCAGCAGGATTATCCGTTTGCAAACTCCCATCATTAAACTACTCGGTTATTTATAGAGGCTTTGGAAATATGCTGTATGAAAAAAATGGGCAAACGCTTCTACGTATAATCGATTTTGTTCATCCATTTTACTGTCATTTAGTGTACGAAAAATATTTGCACGTTATAGACTTTAATTTAATGATTTGTGCAATTACCGAGCAAATGGCGAGGAGTGGTAAGTCTGTTTGCTTAAGGGATGCTATTGGCGGTCCAATAATGCAAAATGGCTTTATAATCGGTGTTTTGTCTGTATCATTGATTGACACATGCGGGGATCCCAAAAAACCATTTGTTTTTATTAATGTAATTCCTTTCTTGCAATGGTTGGAAACGGAGAAAATACAGTATGTGTAGCTATAGCTCACATTTTATTTACGTTAGCAACCTAGAAGGACGCGGAACCCCGATTAGTTTCTTTACAATAAAATAAACCTGTTAAACCGAAAATAACCTCTAGTTTTTTTTTTGCAAAGAGCAGTTCGTATATCATGCGAACAACACATGATTTTGTGCGCGTAATGATATGATTTAGGCACAAAATATTATACTGTCAGTTGCGTCCTATCAAATAATTGTTACCTTGCAAGGCTTATATTTGAAGCTTTGTACGAACTGAGTATTTTGGATTTTTTAGGTGTTTCTATTATGCTGGTACAATTACAGTAAAATTATCTTAAATGTTTTTGGTGTCAATGAGTATCTAGTGACTAGTAATCAGTATGTGGGGTAGCCTATATGGTAGCGCATGTTGTGAAAAAATTTAGTGTATGTGGGTAAAGGGGAAGTTTGAAAAAATGCATCTCAATCTTGGTTGTGTCGGCGGAAGCGTATTATCGTAGCGCCCTTTAGCCAATTGGAGTTTGGCTTAATCCACCACCCTTTATTTTTGATTTTAGTTATTTATTCTTAACAGTTTCGCTTTGCTTGCCATTCGATTAACCTGGCCGCAAAAAAATATTTAACAACGTTCTATGCCTACAACCTAGCATACCTACCTACCTTTTTTTTCACTCATTCATAATACCGCCCCCCCCCCCCGGAACCGCTTTCCCATTACTTCAGGGGGGTGCGGGCGTCCCTTACATACTAAACATTCATGATGCAACATGCACCCTAAACTTAACTAAGCAAATGCGGTCGCCCCAGTCGAGATTCGATCGCCCCAACGGAGCGACCGCATTTGCTGTGACCTCGAGTGGTCAATGCGTTCTCGCACTAGACCACCGAGGTCCCTAGCATACCTACCTACTTAATGTGAACAAACTGTACCCAAGGTGCTACCTTATCATCTTAAAATAAATTCATATAATCGTGTCGTGGTATTAGCAACGGTAAGTTTTTTTAATTATTATCATTTTTAAGTAGGTACCTAAGTAAAATTCTCTTTAAAAAACAAACGAAACCCAGATCAATATCCAAACATAATACCAACTTTTTCACTCAAATTATTAATAATAAATCCTGAAATATCATGCCTAGTTTTTTGAAACATTGGATTACTTTTTGTTTTTCTGTATGATCGATGTGTTTAATTAAGTATTTCTTGAATTTAGTTTCAGATTGCATCATATTTTAACATGGATACAAAAAAACGAGATAAAAAGGAAACTTACAGGTGCCCAAAACAGAAAACGGAAAGCTGAAAAACAACTGGAAATAGAAACGCAAAGAGGAAACATGTTTAAATTTTTGAAAACTTCATTCACTTCCACGGGCTGACCCTGAGGACAAACTAGGAATAGTTGCCCTTGACTGGTTAAATAAAGACGATCCGTGTTACCAATATAATCTATTTGTTGTTGAAAATTTTATTAAATATAAGCTATATCAAACTCTTAAACGGTTATCGCAAGATTTAACAGCTACCAAACAATATAAAACAACTAATAGAAAAGTGAAACACTTGAATATGTAAAAGCTATAGGATAAGCACTGTATAATAATTATTAGATATAGATTATTTAGATTATAAAATTTAGATTATAGATTTACATATTTTAATATATAAACATTAGGTGTAAGATAGGTAGGGGAGAGTAGGGCACATTCGGACAGTGCAAATTTTCCGCCCAACTGTCGTTTCAAAGTGCTGCAGCGCATACAGCAGATAGCTACCGGGAACGTACGTCGTGTCCTGAAGTTTCCGTGATTTTGTAGGAAACTGGGGAGGCATGATACATTGGGAGGGTTGATACATTTTGAAAATACGCGCTAAATATTGGTGACGGATCGCGTGAACTCGAGAACGTATTCGGAAAGGCGTGGTCTATCACTAGAAACGCACAACGGTGGTTTCCACAGTGCCGAATAGAAGTTATGCCAGAAAAAGTTATTTTTGAAAAGTGTTCGTAATTTTTTCAAGGTAAGACAAGTCCGATAACTAAATACCGCAATCAAGTTTCCAAATTATCTTATAGCCAGTTGAAAGCGGGTATTTTTTGCTTTCTGTTAGTGTAAATACAAAGCTTTTAGGTTAAGTTGTCATGCGCATGTAAAACAATTTTATTTTAAATCGTATACATGGGAGCGTTGATACAGTTCACACAGGGAGGTTTGATACATGTATCAAACCTCCTACACATATGAAACTTCCTGGTATTGGGACATATTTTTTAATTTTTACAGAAAAATGCCTATCAAATGGCATAAGAAATCTAACAGGGTGCCTGTCTCCCCAAATACAATGAAAAAGGCAGTCGAGGAAGTTGTACGCGAAGGGGGCAAGCTCCGAACTACAGCAAGCAAATATAACATCGACAAAATGACTCTGAGGCGGTATGTCGAAAAATATAGAATTGCAGGAGATAAAACCAAGTTTTCACCAAATTTTAATACCTTGCAAATTTTCACGGATCATCAGGAACGACTTTTGGGTGAATATCTATTAACGGCTTGTAATATGAATTACGGATTAACTTCAAAACAAACCCGCGAACTCGCTTATGTGTTTGCTGTAGAGAACAACATTAAAGTTGCTCAGGTCTGGAGCACCAAGAAAATTGCTACATATGACTGGTTGCGAGGGTTTATGTCGCGTAACGACTATTTATCTCTTAGAACTCCGGAGCCAACAAGTCTGAGTCGATCAACAGCATTCAATAAGCATACAGTTGATGGCTTCTTCTCTCTTCTGCGTCAAGCACTCGAACGTGAAAAATGTACACCGGAAAGAATTTATAATTGTGATGAAACAGGTGTGCAAACAGCGCATAAACCTCGCAAAATTATTTCGAGAAAAGGTCAAAAGCAAGTAAGCAAAGTAACGTCTGCAGAACGTGGATCTACCGCGACTGTTTGTTGCGCTGCTAACGCAACGGGAAATTCGGTCCCGCCTTTTATGATTTTTCCCCGACAAAATATCCAAGATTATATGACTATGGGAGCCCCTTCAGGATCTATGGCAGTAACACATAAAAGTGGTTGGATGACAGAAGAAAATTTTGAGAAGTATCTTCAGCATTTTGTAAAACATACGAAATGTTCAAAAGAAAAGAAAATTTTGCTAATACTCGATAATCATCGAAGTCACATGTCCCCTAACGGCCTAGATATATGTAAGTCCAATGGAATTATACTTCTTACCCTTCCTCCACACACAAGCCATAGGTTACAACCTCTGGACGTCTCTGTGTACGGTCCCTTTAAGGCGTATTTTAACCAGGAATCGGACAATTTCATGGTTTCCAATCCGGGACAAACTATAACGCTAAAAAATATTGCAGCTCTAGTAGGCAAGGCCCATCTAAGAGCTTTCACACCAATGAACATTACAAAAGGCTTCCAGAGCTCAGGCATTTGCCCTTTCAATCCAAATATTTTTTCGGATTCCGATTTCTTATGCTCCGCTGTAACGGATCGGCCAAATCCGAATATCCTGGAATTGTCTCATAATCAAGAAGAAAAAGAAGATGATGATGATGGAGACGAAGAAGAACGGCGCCTTTCTGAACATAATTTTGATGAAAATAAGCCAGGTCCATCGGGCATTTCAACATTAAAAACACCAGAGAAGCAGCGCGACACAACACCTAAAACCCCTAAAGTCCCACTAAAGACTCCAGAAGAATTGCGCCCACACCCAAAAGCTGAAGCTAGAAAAAAACAAGGAGGAAGAAAACCAGTCAAAAGTAAGATCTTAACAGATACGCCAAATATGGTAGAAATTAAAGAAGATTGTGCAAAACGTCATAAAATACAAGGAAAGAAACGCGTTAGGAAGAATGTTTTCTCAACAAAACTGGAAAAATCAGCAAGGAAAGTAAGAAAAACTCTAAACTGTGACTCAGATTCTGAAACTCTATCAGTAGTTTCTTCAAAATCTTCAGAAATTACAGATATAGATGATCAGATTCGCAATGAATGTGAAGAGAGCTTTGTCAATGGTATTGTAGGCAAGGAAGACTTTGTCCTTGTTAAATTTACAACAAAAAATGTCACGCACTATGTGGCACAAGTTTTAGATGTTGAGGCTGGTTCTGAAGAGTACTTTGTCAGTTTTTTAAGGCGAAAGCAGCCGGGATATTTTTTTGTTTTTCCCGACGTGGCAGATACTTCGATGGTGTCGGCAGAAGACGTTAGAAAGCTGCCAGCTCCATGTTTTGTGGGAGGCACAGCAAGAGTCAACAGAAAACTCAAGTTTCCTGTAAATTTTACGAAGTTTAATAACGTTAATTAAAATTTTGTTTCATTTTTGTTAATGTTTTATTATAGTTCATATGTGTTAAGTTAACCTGTATTCCTATTTTGTTTAATATGTATGTGTTTTAATTTAATAAATAGTATTTTCAATATTGTATCATTCCTCCCACATTGAAGTATCAAACCTCCCATATTAAGGGAGGTTTGATACAATCGCTGATTTTTTATTTTCAGTTAATAAATCAAAAAATAATAAACTTTAGTTCGTAACTGCTTCAAAAATTGATTGTTTAAATATCCCAGAGCATATTTTCAAAAATTTGAAATCACAAAGTTGTTTAGTGGTGAGTTATAAATAATCCAAAAAACCTGTATCAACCCTCCCCAGTTTCCCCTACGTTGTATTAATATCCATGAACTACTTAATTTTCAATTAATCAAGTAAGTTATTACTTAAACAAATGAAATTTACAGGTAATAACTTATTAATAATATTAATCATTCCTTGAAATTATCTGCAACGTAAGATGAATTTTACAGAAGACATACATCCACGCGACATTTAAATCGAGGACAAAGTGCAATATTAATAACTTTTTGTTATTATGTGGCTTCTGCAAAGAATTAATAAATTTACGGATTTCTACGGAGCAATAATGAACCCCATTGATTAACTGTTAAGAGTAGATTTAAAACATTCTTTCGTGAGTTTTTTCCAAACACTATTTTGTTGGTAACTTCGATACATGCAATGACATTTTCATATGGTTTATTATAGTGACACTACGTACCATGTATAGGTATACATACCATTACAACAGGAACATAAGAATTTAACAAAACAATAATACAAACAAGTTGTACAGTGCGATCCAAAATGATTGAAGAGCAGGTGATCTTGATTAAGTCCCATTATTATCAGCGCTAGGTAACCAGAAGAGTAGAACAGTCAATAAAGATATAGGGGAAACTGGTCCCTCTAGTTCAGCAAGACAACCAGTTGAAAGGGACGAAAACGCTGACTAAAAACTACTCGGAAAAAAATTCAATTAAAAGTAGTTAAAATAATTCCTTACTAATTAATATAGTGATTTCACTTACCTGTAGTACTGTATGCATTTCTGTATGGTTATTGAACTGTTTTAACTTGGATGTCAGCACGTTTGTGAGGGAGGCTGGATGAATTGCATCTTTAACGGTCATCATGTATGCAACAAGTGTCGCATATATTTGAAATACCAACATCAAGGCCAAAATAATGCAACCGTATGCAGTTTAGAGGAACTAAGCTGTATAGAGCATTTCAGAACCATTGAAAATACAAAGATGAATCCGCAGGTTTTTTAATTTGTCTAATTTATAATTATAATTATACAACTATCATGGGTGGAGCCACAAAAATGAATATCTTCAGTATAACCCTGACATGTCGTATAAGAATATATGCTCCTGTAAATTAAAATTTAAGTTCTTCGTTTGCAAAATAATTAATTTTAATTTTTATTATTGGCGCAACGAACGTGGATTTTGGTTTATGAATTTCTTTATGTTTAATAATTATTTCTACGATATTACCTAGCATATAAATATGGCTAGCCAACGTGGGGCTATTTAATTATTTGATTATTTGTAACAACTATCACATCATATGTACAGGGTGAATAAAAACTAAGGAACGTCGATGCTACAGTATTAATATGACAAAAATAAATGTTTATCGTAATTATTCTTGTAATTTTATTATGCTAATGTATGATATTTTTACATGGCTGTATAGAGAATAAAAAGCACTAACTGGTCATGCCATAAAAAGTATAGGTTGCCATTTAAAAAAAATGTCGATGACGTCATAGCTAAAACATATGATAATCGAAAATAAACTGAAAAACGCCAAATTGTGACAAATAACTTGATAGGAATCTTTTACTAGATACTTTTTTCTTAAAGTTATTATTTAAGGCTGTATGCCAACAAAGTTGGTTATTAAAATGTTCGTTTCGTGAAACAGGTAATGTTGTTATTGTAACTGAGTTACTCAACATTCACAGTGTGGATTTTTCATACGGTTCATATCAGAAGGTTTGCAAGAGCAACTGTATATTATTCACCCATATAAAGTGTCAGTGTCAGTCGAGAGTTGTTGCCAGCAGATTTTAAAAGAGTCGACAATGTTTGATCTAAAGAAAACCTCGACGATGATCACATTATAGATACGACATTTTTCAGTGATGAACCATGACTATCGTACGTGGTCATCCAAAAATCCAACCAAAATATATCGAAAAACTTCATTAGATCGCGTTAAAATTAAGACTTGGAGTGCGATGTCCAGGAGAAGAACTTTAAGAATTTCTTTTAATGATACGTCAATGCCAACAATAACCAGTAACTTTTGTAGCCCAGTTGTCGATCAACTCCACAATGATGAACTACAATGTAAGTTCTTCTATCAACAAGGTTAAACAGCGCTAAACATTGGATATTCTAAGGAATTTTTTGATGACAGAATAATCAGCATGCATTGTTGGCCACCGCGATCGCCCGCCTTAACACCATTCGACCACTTTATATTTGGTTATCTTAAAAGTTTGAGATACAATTGAGTTACAATAGGTTATAGTGAATGTCTTTAATGAATCACGTTCTGACTGTTTTGGAAATATGAAGTGCAGGGTTAATGTTTGTTTAGTTTAGACAATAAAGACAAGGGGGGGCATTTTGAGCAACTATAACCAGCAACAATCACACGAAATGT
>JABXWE010005641.1:0-51862 GCA_014611495.1 Limonius californicus
ATTCTAACATTTCTGTCTTATAAGGAATCACATAGTAATTGGAGATATTCTAATATATTTGTGTTATTAGAAATCGAATAGTAATTGGAGATATTGTAATATTTTTGTGTTATTAGAAATCGAATAGTAATTGGAGATATTCTAATATTTTTGTATTATTAGAAATTATAAAAAATAGTCGATTCCGACAAAAATTGATAAAACGATCCACCTAACCAAGGTGTAAGAATCATTGAGGTCCTAACAGCTATTGAGGATTATACATATGTTGGCAGAACTTTTCATGGGATAGTATGCGATATGTTTTAACAAATCTATTTTGACTTATTCTTGATTATACGAACTGGGGTAGCAACACTTCTATATAAGCCCACAAAGGATTTAATAATACCTACTATCACTTATTTGTGTGAACGGAGTTAAATTTCATAAACAAATTAAATGTAGAGCATGCATTGGGCCAAACATTTTGGAAAAACAGTAAGCGACGTTTCGTTAATTATATTTAAATAATATTTAAAAAAATAATTATTATTGATACAGACATATTCTTACTCATACTCAATATGTGCTATTTCTTAAATTTAAATTCAAAAACTATAATTTGCACCTTATCTGTCTCCATCTCGTTACATAAGGCGCACTCACTTACCCCTTAAGTTTGATACTGTCGCTCGTCCCTAAGTGTTTGCCGAAAAACATAAATTATGTGTGCTTAGAAGTTTTATAAATATAATTTCGCGTCATATAATTAAAATAAAATTGTCGTAACGTAAGTGATGTTCTTATAATGTGTGAATGTTGTGACCTGACATGTTCATCTAAATATATTGGTGTAAATATTCATAGCATTGATAGTCTGATTTTAGGAAACATGTAGTTTTTCCTTACACGTAAACATTTTAATTTAAACTATTGCTTATAACAAACTGCCATTACAAGCTTTAAATCAGCATTTTCGTTGAACGGATCAGGAGACGCTTCTAATTTGAACCTGAAACTGTTTTCCAACCCCGATATTGATTATAATAAGAACCCGATCATTTTTATGAATACATTTTTATAAAGCCGTCGAATTTGTGGAAACAATGGGCTAGTTTTATTTTTAAAATATGTAATTTCGATACATTTGATGAATTTCAGTTTGTTCGAAACTGTAACGTCATAGTTGTTTACGAAAACGAGGAAAGCAGGATGGGCTAATGCAACGAGTCATCCTCAGATGCATTAAGAACGTAAACAAAACCATCAACGGTGGTGCAGTTTATTTTTCCATCCACATTTGCTGTTTGTTGGAGCAGTATATGTATTAACAAACAATCGTAGGTATCGACAATATTGTTTAAGTATTGATAGAATTAATAATATAATTATTAGGAAGTTGGTCACATCGAGCCAGGCAACTTCTGCTATTGGAAGCTACATATAACTGCTAAACATAGAAGATCTTAACCAATTTATTAATTCAAATATGTAAAGTTGTTCCATATTTAAAACTGAATGAGGAATGTTTCATGGCAGTATTAAAAATTAATTGTCGCACTAACGTGTATCAAAGACATAACTTTTATTTTAAGAGTATTATTCTATAAGTATTATAATACATGATAAATTGATTTTATTAATTGTTCCTAAATCAACATTAAAAATAGTAATGTAGGTATTGTCCTAATTTGGAAAACGCAGTGTTTTGAATATAGGACTAAATTTACAAAACAGTGGCGTAACATCATATCGGGCGCCCAGGAGCAGTTCCATTGTCGGACCCCCCCCCCCCCCCATAACACTCTACTTGCCTAATATGTAACAGATTATATTTTATTTTAATACCATCATTTAGTTATGTTGAAATGGTAATGTGCGACTAGAAATGATGGTGTGAAATAAGATCATTTTATTAATGCCTGTAAGCAATATCAATATTATTATTATTAACAGTGACTGTAAATTATAATTGAGAGAGAGAGGGGATATTATACCGTTTAAATATTCCCGCCGAATAAGGAGCGTAGTCAATTTGGTGTATTGTGGAAGTGCTTTAGTAGTTGAGCTAGCCAAACGTCATTTTACCGTGGTTCTGTCTTGTATTCAGTTGTATAATAAAGAGCTAAAATAAACATTATGATTGAAAATCGCACCAAGGGTAAAGTGCGCTTTGTATCGTTTTTCCTCCCAAAAATTGGAAACGCTGCCGAAATTTACTATCAAATATGGGACATTTATGGTTCAGGCATGACTGAAGGAAAGGTCAGACACTGGTGCAGGAACTTCAAGGGTTGCAGAATAAACTTGCACGATGAAGAAAGAGGTGGGACACCTTCTATTATCAACGACGATCGCGTGGAGAAAGTCAACAAAAAAATTGGGGGTTTCCGCTAATTTTCCTCAAATTTCACGTGTGTGAAATTATTATGAACAGGCTACATACCACAAACTTTGTGAGAGGTGGGTGCCAACAGTGTTGACAAATGTTCACAAAAAACAACGAATGGTCCCTGCACTGACTCTCCTACATCGCCACGAAACGGATAGCGATGAGTACCTGAATAACAATGCGACTGGCGACGAGACCTGGATTTCCTACGTACATGTTGGAATCATGCAACAATCAATACAGTGTAGGCATGCGAGTTCCCCAAAGCCAAAAAATTCAAATAACCAAAAGCTTATGCGTACTGTTTTTTGAGATAAGAAAACCATATGGCAAATCTATGACTAAATAAATATATGAGGTAAAATACTCGGGAAATAGCTATTGCTTGTAGCAGTTAATTAAAATAACCTTTAATCATCCAGAGACGGCGATCCAGCATGCAGTGTTGTCTTGTATGTATTAAAATAACAAAGAAATCAAGTTTTTCCGTGTTTTTCAGTATTAGATTTATTATTCCGACAGAAATGAAAAATATTAAATAAGGCGGTAGTAAAGATTCAGTATCTATGAGAATCAACTAATTAGGGCAGCGACTCCTAAAATCGTTGAGTTAAGATAATCGATGAAACAATAGGAAGAATTGTTAAAAAGGATGGCGCCGTTTTGTAGGAAACGGTGAAAGTGGTCGCAAATGGAAGAAGAAAATTGGCGCTCCTGAAAAATTTTGGGCCCCCTTTTGCTGGCGACTAGAGCAGATGGTAACGCTTCTGGGTATAAATATGAAAATAGACCCAGATTTAAAGTAGTTAGGGTGGGGGTAACACCCTGAGGTAATAATTGGTCGTTTAAGCGTAGGGCTAACCACAACACCTACACTGTAATACCGTTCTGCGTTAGTAAAAGTAGCCATTGTACATGTGACCCTTCCAAAGGGTCAATAGTATTATAAATATGAGAAATATATTTGCAACAAGCTTTCACAAATTAGAGATTCATGAGAAAATATAAAGAAAATACTAAAATGTGTGCAAAAATCATAGAAAACTACCTATGTATTTTCGACCGTAAATAGTGATTATCAAGCAGATGGTAACGCTTCTGGGTATAAATATGAAAATAGACCCAGATTTAAAGTAGTTAGGGTGGGGGTAACACCCTGAGGTAATAATTGGTCGTTTAAGCGTAGGGCTAACCACAACACCTACACTGTAATACCGTTCTGCGTTAGTAAAAGTAGCCATTGTACATGTGACCCTTCCAAAGGGTCAATAGTATTATAAATATGAGAAATATATTTGCAACAAGCTTTCACAAATTAGAGATTCATGAGAAAATATAAAGAAAATACTAAAATGTGTGCAAAAATCATAGAAAACTACCTATGTATTTTCGACCGTAAATAGTGATTATCAAGCAGATGGTAACGCTTCTGGGTATAAATATGAAAATAGACCCAGATTTAAAGTAGTTAGGGTGGGGGTAACACCCTGAGGTAATAATTGGTCGTTTAAGCGTAGGGCTAACCACAACACCTACACTGTAATACCGTTCTGCGTTAGTAAAAGTAGCCATTGTACATGTGACCCTTCCAAAGGGTCAATAGTATTATAAATATGAGAAATATATTTGCAACAAGCTTTCACAAATTAGAGATTCATGAGAAAATATAAAGAAAATACTAAAATGTGTGCAAAAATCATAGAAAACTACCTATGTATTTTCGACCGTAAATAGTGATTATCAATCGTCAATCATCTAGTTTCGTACCTTTTTTTCCATTCATTCATACTACCCCTCCCCCGCCCCCAGGAACCGCTTTCGCATTACTTCAGGGGGTGCGGCCGTCCCTTACATACTAACCATTCATACAACATGCACCCTAAACTTAACTAAGTGAAATACGGTCGTCTCAGCTGGGGTTCGATCCCGCGGTCGATTGACCGCATTTCACTGTACTTTCCTGCTTGTACCGTTCGGTCGCCGGGGGCGTCCAAAGTCGAAACATAAATCGACGTCCAGCACGTTGGCCCTGGCGGCCGAACGGTACAAGCTACGGGGAAGTGCCATAAGGAAAAGTTGTTATCCTCGACGAGGCCAACAACAATACCGGGTGCCTCCTTTTTCCCATAAACTTGTTATTTTCAAACATCTGTCATTTTTTCCAGGATGATTATTTTTTTATGAAACTTAAGGATCAGATGTAGAATTAAAATACCTTTCAAATGAGATGTCACTCGACCCCCATTGCCATTTAAAAAATATTTAAAAATTGAGTCTAGCCGCCATTTTGAAAGTAAAAAAATTTAACTATGGGCTAAAAAGTAGTATTTAGCCACCCATTAAAGCACGCAAAATTTTGTGAAGACATATTAAGTCGTTCAAAAGTTAATTGGGGGGAGGACATTTTACGACCGCACTGTATGAAGTTATTTACCTTTATTATTCATACCAAATACCGAGAAGAATCCACCAACGCGTTCTTACATACATAGAACGGTGCTTTAGGTGATGATAGCCATAATCATGCAAATAATAAATAAAACAGTGCAGCTGCTGATAACGGACCTTCAAATTATCAACCTCCTATAAAAATAACTATGGCATGCGCATTTAGAAAATAGTGTGAAGAAATGCTGGAGTTGTAAACGTTGTACTATCAAGTTCCTTAGTAGTAATTGAATACATTTTCTGCTGATTACAATGTAAAATAATACCGAGTACTTGCAAAACATTCACCACACTGCCGCCAGTCAGTAAAGTCTTTAATTATAAATTCTATCACAAAATCATGGTAAATAATCTTGAAATTCGATATTATATAATAAGATCCTAATCGAGCAAACCACAACTACTTCGATAATATAGGAAATTGTCAATAAAATGTCCATTAGCAAGGAAAATTGATTTTCTGTTTTCGTTTTTAAAGTTCCTTCAAGAAAGTCAATCAGACAACGACTCTACGAGAAGAAACCAAAATGGAATTTGCAAATATTTTCGTTGCTAACAAAAGGGTCAAATACAAACATATACAACAAAATAACATGAGATTTGAATTCTATATGATTGAATAGGAAGAAAACGAAGGTAATGGGGATGAACATACCTAATTCTAAAGAGAACCTTCAAAATCCAACTTAAATCAAGAATTTAACGCAGACGAAAAAGAAACCCAATCATAAATTAACTTGGGTATGTTACTGTTAGGGTGGGAAAATTCGTTTTAGTTAAAGTCGATGAATATGAAAACATCCCAATCATTTTACTCAGTATCAGTTACTACTGACAATCAGAAAATAGGGGATTTAAGTCAGAAATGTGCACTTTTAACCTTTATTTATTTATATACCAAGAATAAAAGTTGAATAACCAATTGAACATACGAATGGTCTTTTAGAAAGTTAAGGTACTGTTGTTGCAGAATTCTAATTTCAAACTTGTACAACAAAATAGAAAAACTTGCTTTTTCCAACTGTAAGCAGCAAGGCTTGTTTATATTTAAAAATATTAAAATATTTGGCTTTAACGATAACATCACTGGTTATGCAAATGTTCAAATGACAAGGTAGTGTGATTTGATGAACGAAAGATGGCTTATAACATTCACTGAACGGAAATACGTCTAGAAAAAACAAATTATATTGTTTCAATTCGCATACCAACAATACAAGAAAAAAGGTAATCTCTACCATGTCCGACTACCAAGAAAATTTCCATACATATTCCATAAGCTAAAGAAAGTAGGAGGGTCTAGGAATGGTTCTGGACAAGATTATTCTTCACGTAGTTCCTAAAAATTTCACGTGACGTTTTTGGTGACCTAAGTGGGAATACCGTGGACAAAACAAAATTGTCAAAAATAGTTCTGAGCAAAACAAATCGTGTGTGTTTATTTAACCCATACATTTTATAACACTTACTATAATCATTTAACAGTTCTCAAGGCATACTTCAGGTGCTACAAAGGTTTTTAATCAAGAATATAAAATGTCTAATTTTGAAGGCACAATTTAACATACAGATCCAAATTTTCCAATAATTTTCTTAGTCTTTTGCACCTGGTAACATTCAGGGATTGAATTGCTTGACAACTCCAACAATTTCTTTCGAAACGTTCAATAACAACAAGCTTTAAAAGGGTCTAGTTAGCATTGGAATTTTTTATTCATATTTCGAAAAATAACAATACTCAATCTAAATAACGAAGTCTGTAAAACAACGAGCGGATACATAAAAATGGCAATAACATATATCGCAAGTGTTTTCCACAATCAGAACATGCTTCTAGAAGGGGCAGCACATGAAGAAGAATTCGTAAGATTTTGTAGATACTGGTAGATACAAGAACTTAGGTTAGAAAGTTATAGTCAGTTGTAAAAGATTAATCTGAAAATAGATTATACCCATACAAAATTGTTTGTAAAATTTATTATTTTATGCTATACTGAGAGATCAATTGAAATGTAGTACAAGAAGCATGTTCTAAGCACAATTTTTTATTTATACAGTATATTGTTATTTTCTTAAATATGAAACAAAAACTCCAGTGTAGTGAAGCTAGACTCTTTGAAGGCAATTTGTTAAGCTTTACTTTTTTTTAAGCATATTGCAAGAACTTCTATATAAACCATCAAGGTTTGTTAAGCAATTCGCAGGCCAAACTTTTACCGGGGCTGTAAAAAAACTTCTCAGATGTTGTTATTACTGTTATGTTTTTTGATATAATGCAAAACCTCCAGTGCACTGGTAGCTTAAAACCCTTAGTGAAAGATGTTTTTAAAGAATCCATCACGATTTGTCAAGCAATTCAAACGGCTACTGTTATCACGCAGGAAAGAGTTTAAGAAACTTCTGTGTTAAATAACGCATTCAGATGTAAATATTTTGTGTTCTAGGCTAAAAAATAACCGCAGCAACTTTTGGTAATTATTAAATAATTGTAGCGGATGTTATAAACTGTATGGCTTTATTTCCACAGACAACTTCAGTGGAAAATTTTGATCATACGGTATAAGAAACAATACCAAACCTATAATTCTCAAACCAGTTTCATTCCAAAAATACAGGTAGCCAATAACAAATTAATCGTCGACTTTATTTGATAATCGTAAAGGTTTTTGAAATTGTCTACTAGGTCTTTCATACGCCCAAAATCTGCAGCACCTTCTGTTTACAACCACTTGAGTTAAATACGCCACTCATACGTAATTCTTGTTCAACTTCACATCTAGGAAGGTAATCTAATGTATGTTGACACCAGGGTGTCAAAATCGGTAAGTGTTTGTATGCAACTTCTGTTTACATAACCTTACTGGCTGAAAACCAAACCTGCTTGTGCTGTATGCTTGTTTTTCATGAAAACTATCGGAAAATATTGATGTGTGTGTAGTTTTCAACTTTTCCTGAGAGTCATAACTAATTTAAAGTTGTTGTTTGGCAGACAAGATTCATGTTCAAATTTGTATTACACTGGTCTGTCAAGGGGCTATTAAAGTGACTCAAAATAAAACCAAAATTAGCATTTTCTATTGTCAGCCGGTTTTTCTACTTGCGGTAAACAACGTACTAAAGAATGAAATAAGGTAAAAAATTATAAAAAAAATCATGCCATAAGCAGTGCAAAAATACGGTACAATTTAACATACCTTTACGGAATATGCGAATTTTTTCACCGTATTACAAACTTCGTGCAAGCCTTCGACTAGGTCTGGCACGACGGCTTGCTATTCAAAATCAAAAAGCTACTTCCACCAGACTACTATATGATACTCAAATCTTAATTAACCAACAGATACTTCCTCGTTAAATTCGGGGACTCTCTTATCTCGTTATTCCCAATCACAGCTGGCGTCCCTCAAGGAAGCGTGCTGGGCCCGCTCTTATATGTACTTTACACTGCAGACATACCTATCTTACCAGGAACTACAGCTCTTATATACGCTGACGATACAGCAATACTCTCGTCACACTCTGATCCGAACTTGGCAACTGGCTATCTACAGACATATCTGCAGAGCTTACAACTATGGTTTAAAAAATGGCGTATCTATATAAACGAAACCAAGTCAGTTCATGTAGCTTTTACGACAAGAAGAAGCACCTGCCCGCCCGTTGTATTAAATAACAAGCGAATACCACAAGAAGACTCTGTCAAGTACCTAGGATTACATCTAGATGGAAAAAACATATCTTCGTAAAAACAAAACAACTGGGTTTAAAGTTTCGGAAAATGTACTGGTCCTAGGACGCAATTCACAGCTGTCAATTGAGAACGAAGTGTTATTATACAAATCGATTATTAGGCCTATTTGGTCCTACGGAATACAACTATGAGGAACAGCAAGTAGATCAAATATAGACATCATCAAGCGATTTCAATCAAAAATAAGTGGACGCGACTGCCTCCCTGGACTTTCCCATACTGGAAACTGTTCATATCATCTTTATTCAACAGTAGAGTTATTTTCCTCAAAACGGTTGTTCAAGCGCTATCCTAAAACCTTGCCTTGTAACGAATAGACTTACAAGGCTTGTAAGAAGTCCCGCCAAATATCTGCGGTGCCCCTTAATTTCCTTTTTATATGCAACCAGGCATACTTCATTCTCTGTCCGCTGTCCGTACCGGTAGGCCGTCGCGCGGTCTAACTAGTACCGATCGCTATTGCTACCGAGGTAAAATTTTCTAAGTCCCTGGAAATTATATTTTGTAGGGCATAAAAAATCGATTTTTTTATTTTCGCGGAAAAAGATTCTTTGACGCAAACAAATAACAACCGTTAGAATAAAAAAAATATTTTTCTAAAAAAGAGGGGGGAGGGGGCCGGTGCGCTTACATATATCCACGAGTGTAATATTTCTTTGCATATTCATATGCTCCATTACGTACTGAGCGATTCAGTGAAAACCCCAGCTTCCTATCTTTTTTCGTTTATTAATTAAAGGAGTTTGAAGTTTCAAACTTCCAAGCTTCGTAGAGGGCGCCACAGGAAAATTACGGAGTTCTTCAAAAAATATATCGATAGCCCCTTGCGAGGTCTATCGACATATGAAGTTTAAAAAAATTTCTTGGAGCAGTTTTTGAGAAATATTTTTTTGAAAATTTCCAAAATTTTGAAAATTCGTAATTTAGGCCCCTTATAATTTTTCAAAAAACTTTTTATATCACCTCATTTTACCCTTCATATACTATTCAGAAAATAAAAATCATTTGAATCGATTCATCCGTTTTCGAGTAATTGGGCGTTAAACTCAAAATTTTCAAAAATCATAGCGCCCTTCATTTTAAAGCTAGCGAGTTCGGCAAAAAAACTAGCAGATTTGTCTTATGACCCTCTATCGTTATCCGCGATAAAAGTTTCAAAATTGTAATCACGAAAAAAGTGATACCAAAAAAACATGCGTAACTTCCGCTTCCGGTTTCGGATTTTTTTGAAAAGCTTATTTTTTCGATGAATTTTCGATACACCCCCGCATTCCAAAGCGCATCAAAATCGGAGCAATACTTTCGGCTGTAGGAGCGTCACATACATACGTACATACATACGTACATACCCACCCACAGACAGACATTTTTTAAAAACCACTTTTTTGGTTCCCTGAGACCCAAAACGGATATTTCCGTTAAAATCTCGATTTCGAAAATTTTCATGAATTCAATACTTACCCTATACCTATAAGGTATGGGAAAGTAATGATGCGATCTTTAGTAAACGCCCCATGGTTCGTTCCGAACGAAGTTATCCGGCAGGGCCTAGGTATCTCAACAATAAATGAAGAAATACAAAAGTGCAGTGTTCGCTACTGTGATAGGCTTAGTGCCCAACCAACTCACTAAACTTCGTTTGTTGAGCATTGAGCTAGAACGTAAACAAACGTAAGTGTTTGACTCACCCGAGCGCGTGCTGTGATTGGTCTACGCTAGATAACGCTAATGCCTTATTACTTAAAGAGTAATTGACGCTCAAAACCTTTAGTTTGCACTCGTAATTACCGGGTTAAGTTTGTGTGCTTTTTGAGCAGTGTTTATCGGTTTTCAGAGCGTTTGTACAGTGCCTGGTGCTTATTTTCCTAAAATCCACATTTACTTAAAAAACCATTCTTTTCAGAACCACTAATTCTTTAAAAGAGAATTCCGACGGCGCGAACGTTAATTTAGAAACGCAAGGAATATTACGTAAATACACATCCGGTAAATCAACGCACCTGTCAAGCGTTTGTTTACGTTCCAGCTCAATGCTCAACAAATGAAGTTTAGTAGAGTGTTTACTCGACTCTGGCGATGAAGAGACTAGGCTCAGAAGGTTCAAACCGATGGACCTCCCAAATCGTTTCGTATAAGGTAAAGTGTAGTGACAAAACATTTGTTTATCTGTTCAATTGTTTATTTGCTTAATAATCCTCAAATAATTGTTTATCTTCAAATCTAAATGTGTTAACATACGGAAATTTTCAATGGAAAACTTTCTACATATTCTATGTCAAAATATTTACTGAATGTCACCAAGTGACAGATTGTAATGTTATAAACTAAATAAAAAATTACAAGCTACCACCCTTTAAGAACATAATCCACACAACCCAAATGTCAAATGTCTGATTTTCTTACAAACATGGAAATGCCAAGACTCTGTTACCAGTTTAGTTTATCGTATATTATACGTGTTGCGTTTTACATTGGCTGCAGTTCGCTTTCCAGCGTTCAGGTAGACAGCCGTAACCCCCATGGTTGACAGGGAAACGAACTGTTTGTCAATGCAAAAAGTTACATTTAATTTTTGGTTGCTAGGTCGTTTTAGGATCCCCTTAAAAGTGGTAATGTTTTAATGCTCTAGTGTAAACGCAAGTTAGTATGTGTATTAGTGCAAGCGTATTAACTATTTCTGAAGCTGTTAGGAGGGGTTTTGGAAGAAGGGAAGCATAAAATAAATTTTCTTATATTTTGACTTATCAAATCGAAATTTTAGGTACTTCTTCTTTTCCTTCTGATTCTAGGCCAATAGGCTGTTAATTACCTACAATGGAGTAGGTTCTGTGCACGTATGCTGGGCATAAGGCTAGCCTAACCCGTCGAACAGAGAAGAGAAGTTCCACTACATGGTTTACGATTGTCAAAGTTCGTCCGCCGGTTTTACGTACCCTCCGAAACAGAGTTAATTAATTCGGAATTTCGATTTAATAATTCACTGTGATAAATAAAAATAACAACTAAATAGCTCAGAATTTTAAGTTCCTAGTTTAAAACTACTATTTAATTTAATGGCAGTAGAATTACAATTTTAGTAATTCGATATGCATGAAGGTTAGTATATGTTACAGACTGTTGTTATTATTTATTTTATTTTACCTTTCCTTTCAGGGCATCGTACTACAGCAGTTTTATATATATACACAGATCTAGATGTATTTTATATTGATTAGTCCGCTAGCACAGAATTGATAAATATTTTTTCCAATGTTTATATTTATTTTGTTTATATTTATTTATTTATATTTTTGATAGTAAACGTTATTTATTGAGCAAAATAACGTGATATGATTGTGAGCAATATACCACGTAGTAATGACTTACGAAACAACTGTATACACATGACATGACTTTAATTTTCAAAATATATTAACTAAAATTTCTCAACTAATAGTTTGTGTATTCATAGCGTAATATAACAAAAGCGTTTCCTGTTATTATTTCGTTGTTATCGAATGAAAAAATCTCAGTTATGAATTTTTATTATCCTTTCATATCGCGACGTTTATCGTTATAGCTCGTATTTCTCTTCTCCACTTTTGCTTTTCTCTTAGCGTTGATCGTTGAAGATGCATAACTGAATTTTTTTTATTTTTGGGTTTACAATTAAGCGATTAACAAATTGTATCAAACATAATTATTGTCGAATTATTTATTCCTATTTCCTAGCTTTATCTATGCACATTATATAATGATGCTGGTCAGATTATAAACTAATTTAATTAAGAAGTACGTAAGAGATTAAAAAGCTTGACCCGCTTTCCTGCTGACGAGAAATAAAACGAAAATCAATCCTCCGGCTCCTCCGAAAATCAAGCAGGGACGATTTCACGCGGGGTGGACGGGAAATGTATAAATGCTAGTTGTTGTGAGAAGTTAAGTTGTAGGTACCTTAGAGAGGTCGTAAAAAATAAAATAGTCTCCAGTGATCTGTGAAATCGCAATCAAGACGACAGGCAAATTCGAAATGAACAAGAAGCAAGGGACTCCGGTGGGGAAATAGCGGTACGCCGAGGGTTTAGTCCATTTCTAAAGCTTTTGTCCCTCCTTTAGCCTCCGAAAGAGGATTTAAAAGTGATAATTAAAAACTCTTCCTTGTCAAAGAGCAGTCTTCATTATTTCAAAAATTAACTCTAGCCGATAATTGTCTTTGTTAAATTTTTACAGGGTCAATGAAAGCATATTTCTACGTGAATTTGGTCCAGTCATTACTATTCCTCGCTGTAAAGGGTACACAGCGTTCAGAAAACATCTTTATACAAACAAATTCCTATTTGGCGGAGAATAATTACCGCGTGTGTGTCACCGTCTCTCTTCCACTAAGCGAGTACCGGTGAAAAAATGCCTGGAATATTCATATTCCAAACGATGCCGCACTCGGATTTAAATAAATACACACTACAAATGTTTGTTAAATATTTCCTCGAAGCCGCATTTCCGTTGTTTATTCTTGTTCGCTCAGTTCATCTCATGGTCGGTTCTGCGTCACGACATCCGTTCGTTCTCAGGTTATCTCTTACCTGTACCACAATGGTGTTGAAGCTGGGTACTCGCGATCCATACTCGCTCCTGACCATACGAGGCCCCTCGATTCGGTAAGTCGTGATGACACATTAACAGATTCTTAAGCAAGTCTCAAAATTCACATTTTCCTTCCAATGTGGCCGTTAGAGCTAATACGCCTACGTTTCGCCCGCAAAAAAGTCACACAAGCGAACACGAGAGCGCGAGTGACGTTCGTCCGAGCCTTAACACGACCGAATAATAAACATCTTTTATCTACACATCGTGTTTATTTGTTTATTGTAAATTGACGTCATTTGTTTATTCGACGCGATAGAACGAAAAATATTGGAAGGTTTATGATTTTATGTATCACAAAATCTGTTTAAAACACTTTGCGAAATATATTTAATGTGTAATGTACAGGATGATCCGAAAAATAGTTTCTTTTATAAACATACCCGATAGTAAAATTACTCTACGCCTATGTATTACATAATGAAAATATTATAATAATTAGGATTCGTTCATCTGTTTACGTTTAAAATAAACTACCGAAAATGTGGTGTTCGAATTCAGCAGCCAACGCGTTCCGCCGTTAACCGTGATTACACATCAAGCGTGATTTAAAAATATCTACCACAAAACACTTATGCAACGTAAGCAAGCAGTTAAGCGAAAGAGAGACGAAGGCGAAGGGCGCTTTGGTCAGACCGCGATTCCCTATTCAGCAACTCGGCGTCCGCCTATGATTTCGCCCCTTGTTTGTTGTTTACACCATAATAGTATCATAATAAGTTCGACGTTCGGGAGCAAGAAGAGGCATGCTTTGTTTGTGCCACGGATTTAAGACGTGAAGGGGAGCAGTTATTGCCGTCTCCGGAGTTTACTTCAACTCCTTCCTCCCTGGAAATGTCGAAGTAAAAAGTTGCCCTTGCAACGTCGGCTAACAAAATTATCCGCTCCCATTTTAAATATCCTATAATATCCACAATTTACGTCAACAATTAACGTATTATTACGATTATATCAAGGTCTCGCACATGTCTAATTACATACCAAGTTTTATAAAAATGTGTGAGACAAACTGGCTACGTATAAATAGTGGTTAGATGACTAATGACTTTATCCTAACCCAATTAGAACTAAATATTTAGTCAGCATGGTATAAATGCACTGTTTGATAACGTAAACCCGACTTGGTTATGATATGCTACAATAACGAGAACAAAATAGTTTAAGACCAGATGTATATGAGCAATTGTATAACTAAAATGCAAACTGAGTTCTTCAGTTCGTCTGATTGCTAGCAGGATTCTTTTATGATTGAATTTAACCAGAAAAATGATACACAATAGAATCTAAAAACCCATTGTATAAGCATTTGCGTGAAAAAGTAAGGTTAGGTTTCCGCTACTACAGAAAATTTGAGATCAAAGCGCAAATTGGCTGTCACATATGAAGTTGTGATTAGTAAGTTTAACATGCTATATATACAGGGTGTATCAGAAATAGGTACAAATATTAAATCCGATGGTAGATTACAATATATACAATCTAGATAAAACATTTCTTTGGCAATGGGACCCTTAAGATATGAGAAAATAATAATTGAAAATTTGACCTAACATTGTTTGAGTACCGCAGGATAATAACAAAAATTTGAGTTCAAAGACATGTTATGCAAAGGGGAGTAAGATAGAAGTGCAAAAATTTCTTATCACCTGCCACAAACCAATACTATTAGGTAGGTCAGTAATTTCTATTCAGTCTGTTGTTATCACAAGCCAGACAAGACAGACAAGTTTTTACGTGTTTGCCACTTTGGATTTACTCTACAATTAGGTAATAACCTTTTACAGCTTAAATGCATTTTCTATGTATCATCAGCAATTCTCAAACAAAATTTTATTTCAATTTTTAATTCAAAAAACTTAATGGTTTTTCAAAAATGAATACCATTTAATTCTACTTGAGCCAATCTATTACTGGTTTAAATATTTGTACCTATTTGTATAGTCAACTACAAAAGTAGTTGGTTCCCACAAATCTGGCAGATTCAATTTAACGACCTAATCTCCGTAAGAGGCGCTTCTGCCATTAATTGATTTAATGTTCGCTTTTTTAATATTTTAAATTGTATCAGCACTATCAATTGTCATAGCAACGTGGTGGAATGGTATAACAACTGTATTGCATCAATACTTACATAAAATATGGATATTATTGATAAATGGGAAAATGAGTAGCGACACCTAGCGGGATAATACATGGTTATTATTGCCATTTCAGATTCGTGTGAGTGGTTTTGTTATATATACTGGTTTTGATTCCTTCAGACTTGACCACTCAACAAATAATTTTAAAATGTATACAAGGTGTTTGTAGTGCCACTATACAACTCATTACTCCGAAACTATTCTTTCCAACATCTACTGCACACCCAGCAGATTTATAATTTTTTTTTAATTCTGCATAACATTCTGAGTCTATTGCTGTACTTTATTTTTCATTTATCAGGAAACTCGACCTTTTAACAAAATAAAATATTTTATAGAAACCTAAAAATCACTTCTCATGCTTTTTAAAGATTACAATACAAGGCTGCAAATTTACAAAGAAAACATGCGTTTATGTTAAATTTCAAATTTTTATAATAACAATATTTGAAATATTATTTTTCAAATATTTTGTTACAATTTCTATTTACTATGTAGATAATTCCAAAAAGTAAGTATGTATTAGCAAAAAAGAATGTCGTCGTGTCCGCCACGATCATCTAGCTACACAGAATATAATATATCTAATAGTTTCGGCGTATATTATTCATATATAGGTACACCTTGCATATAGCGACTATCCCTGTAATTTATTAAAAACAACATGCAAAATTTGTAACATATTTGGTCGGCTAGATAAAGCAAAACCCAATTCAGATTTGCGAAAAATATAGAAAAATAAACAAATATATGTATAAATCGAAACAATATTCCTCCCCATGTGTAACATGTTTCATTCGTTTAAAAACAATTTCAAACTAATAGGTATATTTAAGGTGATCAAAATGGCCAAAGAAATAAGTGGGTCACATCTCAGAAAAGTTTTAAATCACTGGTCTAACATGTTTCATTCGTTTAAAAAGGATTAGAATCTATTAGGTATATTTAAGGTGATCGAAATATTCAAATAAATAAGTGGATCGCATCTTCCAAAAGTTTTAAGTCATGGTCTAACATGTTTTATTAGTTTAAAAACGATTACAGACTAGGGGGTATATTTAAAGTGATCAAAATGTTCAAATAAATAAGTGGATCGCATCCATGAACAGCTTTAAATTACGGATCTAACATGTTTTATTCGTTTAAAAACGATTACGAACTAGTAGATCTATTTAAGGTAATTGAAATATTCAAATAATTAAGTGGATAGCATCTTGGAAGAATTCTAAATCACTGGTCTAACATGTTGTATTCGTTTAAAAACGATTACGAACGGGTAGGTATGTATATTTAAAGTGATCGAAATGTTCCAATAAATAAATGGATTGCATCTTGGAAAAGTTTTAAATCACTGGTCTAATATGTTTTATTTGTTTAAAAACGATTACAGACTGGGAGGTATATTTAAAGTGATCGAAATGTTCAAATAATAAGAGGATCGCATCCATGAACAGCTTTAAATCACGGATATAATATGTTTTATTCGTTTAAAAACGATTACGAACTAGTAGGTATATTTAAGGTGATCGAAATATTCAAATAAATAAGTGGATAGCATCTTGGAAAAGTTTGAAATCACTGGTCTAACATGTTTTATTTATTTAGAAACGATTACGAACTGGTAGGTACGTTTAAGGTGATTGAAATGTGCAAATAAATAAGTGGATCGTATCTTGGAAAGGTTTTAAACCACTGGCCCAGCTTGTTTTATTCGTTTAAAAAGGATTAGAATCTCGTAGGTATATTTAAGGTGATCGAAATATGCAAATAAATAAGTGGTTAGCATCTTGAAAAAGTTTGAAATCACTGGTCTAACATATTTTATTTATTTAAAAACGATTACGAACTGGTAGGTATGTTTAAGGTGATTGAAATGTGCAAATAAATAAGTGGATCGCATCTTGGAAAGGTTTTAAACCACTGGTCTAACATGTTTTATTCGTTTAAAAAGGATTAGAATCTAGTAGGTATATTTAAGGTGATTGAAATATTTAAATAAATAAGTGTATAGTATCTTGGAAAAGTTTTAAATCGCTGGTCTAACATGTTTTATTTATTTAAAAACGATTACGAACTGGTAGGTATATTTAAGGTGAATGAAATGTGCAAATAAATAAGTGGATCGCATTTTGGAAAGGTTTTAAATCACTGGTCTAGCATGTTTTATTCGTTTAAAAAGGATTAGAATCTAGTAGGTATATTTAAGGTGATCGAAATATTCAAACAAATAAGTGGATCGCATCTTCGAAAAGTTTTAAGTCACTGGTCTAACATGTTTTATTCGTTTAAAAACGATTACGAACGGGTAGGTATGTATATTTAAAGCGATCGAAATGTTCCAATAAATAAATGGATCGCATCTTGGAAAAGTTTTAAATCACTGGTCTAATATGTTTTATTTGTTTAAAAACGATTACAAACTAGTAGATACATTTAAGGCGATCGAAATGTGCAAATAAATAAGTGGATCGCACCTTCGAAAAGTTTTAAGTCACTGGTCTAACATGTTTTATTTGTTTAAAAACGAATACAGACTAGGAGGTATATTTAAAGTGATCGAAATGTTCAAATAAATAAGTGGATCGCATCCATGAACAGCTTTAAATCACGGATATAATATGTTTTATTCGTTTAAAAACGATTACGAACTAGTAGGTATATTTAAGGTGATCGAAATATTCAAATAATTAAGTGGATAGCATCTGGAATAAGTTTAAAATCACTGGTCTTACATGTTTTAATTATTTAAAAACGATTACGAACTGGTAGGTATGTTTAAGGTGATTGAAATGTGCAAATAAATAAGTGGATCGCACCTTGGAAAGGTTTTAAATCACTGGTCTAACATGTTTTATTCGTTTAAAAAGGATTAGAATCGTGTAGGTATATTTAAGGTGATCGAAATATTCAAATAAATAAGTGGATAGCATCTTGGAAGAGTTTTAAATCACTGGTCTAACATGTTTTATTCGTTTAAGAAGGATTAGAATCTAGTAGGTATATTTAAGGTGATCGAATTATTGAAATAAATAAGTGGATACCATCTTGGAAAAGTTTTAAAGCGCTGGTCTAACATGTTTTATTCATTTAAAAACGATTACGAACTGGTAGGTATGTTTAAGGTGATTGAAATGTGCAAATAAATGAGTGGATCGTATCTTGGAAAGGTTTTAAATCACTGGTCTAGCATGTTTTATTCGTTTAAAAAGGATTAAAATCTAGCATATTTAAGGTGATCGAAATGTTCAAATACATACATGTAACCTGTATTTCATAACCCGCATAACCAGGCCTTGTAGGATTTAAGTTTATCTATGTAACTATTATTTTCTACTACAGTTTATTCATTTGAACCCGCATACCTATTGGAACTTCTCTTCCGGCTCCAGTAAACTGCATACAATAGAATGTTTCGCCTAATAGAATGAGGTAGAACCATTGTTCTTTGAGTGTTTTGTGTCTCACTACTCCACTATGCTTGTGATGTGCGTTTTAATGCACCACAAACACAGGGGACCTGCACCTTAACGTGGACTCTGAACCACGGGAAGTGTAAACACTTCTAATCCAGAGAAGATTTTTAGGCAGAATACCTCGCTGCTTTGTCATTGCCTTATAAGGGGTGAGCGGTCGTTAAAAATCCGATGGTCCGTTAGTCTAACGCGCCTTCATCTATAACACGGCCGCCTTAGAACCATTACTTAGGGTATAATTAAAAGACATTTATTAATTTTACCTCTAGTGTGCATGTACGTTAACACAACATTATTTATGCTCATTGAATAATAATCTGAAATTAGTAAATACTAAACTAGTTAGTTGTAGACGATAACAATTATGAATAGTAAATAATCAACGAGTAAACCATGTATCCCGTTTTAATATAGACAAATGGTTTATGGCATTGCAGTTCACAGGGAGATTTCAACGTATATTGTCTATGTAAAAACGTGACTCAGTATTCATTATGTCAAAATTCGTTATAATGAGTTTGGAAGGACTAATATTTTTATTCGTTATAAGTATAACCAAAGTTCGTTGGAACCAATCTTCTCAGCGCAAACAAAATAAGTATACTCATATAAATGTCATAATTAATAATAAACGTAACGAGTGTTAGATACCAATTACAAATGTAGCAAATTATATTTTCACTTTACCTGCTTGGAAACCTTTGCGTGATTTCATGCCTTACTTGAACTAAAAACACTAAATGGATGTAATTATCAGTTAATTTATAAATATTTATCTTTAACACTATCATTAGAGGAAATATTTTGTCCTTTGATGATTTTTGAAAAGCCGATTTGTTTCGAAGTTACAGGGCGAGAAGAATTTCCGACAAAACCAATTTTGATATTTTTCCAATTATTAATATAGCCGAAATAAAAGCATGGCGTACTACATTGGGCTTACCGAGTATACAAATTTTTTAAAAATGCGTTGTTATCTTTTAACAACATTCCGATTACTAAGAACGGCTGTTTTATCCACTAAAAGCTGGCAAGTGCAGACATTGAAAAGAAAATCAGTTTAAACGTCATTTGAATACGTCTCGTGATTGATCATTTTGTATGTGTCGAATTTGTTGAGACTGATTGGCGTTTGGCTGTTTGACGTGTATTTTCTGTCTTTAATACTTAAACTTTGGTTAGTGAAGTCCTCTATCATGAATCGCTATACGAACGCCCAGATGACTGGCATGCATTTCATTTATGGACTTGCTGATGGCAATTCATTACAAGCTAGGCGGTTGTACATTGAACGATTTCCTGACCGTAATGTTCCTGATAGAAAAGCCTTCCAAAGTATTCATCAACGTCTTCATGAAACAGGCACATTGAAACGAAGTGGAGGACCAGGAAGGCCAATGACAGTAAGAACGGTAGAAGTAGAAGAGAATGTGCTGGATATGATAGAGGAAGATCCAGGTACTGCTACTCTAAAAATTGCAAATACTTTGAATGTAAGTAATGGGACTGTTTGGAAAATTTTTAGGGACTATTTGTTGTACCCATACCACATACAACGCGTTCAAGCACTTCTTCCTGTTGATTTTCCTCCACGTATTGCATTCTCTCAATGGCTTTTGCACACATTGGTTCAAATCCCTCAACTACTGACGCTGATTCTTTTTACCGATGAAGCGAGTTTCTCAAGAAACGCAATAAGGAGTTTTCACAATAACCATGTGTGGGCTGAAGAAAATCCACATGAGGTACTTGAAGATCGTCTTCAACATCAGTTCTCGTTGAACCTTTGGGTTGGAATTGTGGGTGACTGGCTAATTGGACCGGTATTTCTACCAGGAAAATTTTCCGGCGAGGTATATCGCAACTTTTTGGAACAGACTCTACCTAAGTTTCTGGAGGATGTATCATTGGCAACAAGAAATGCAATGTGGTTTATGCATGATGGTGCACCAGCGTATTTTTGTGGAAAATGTGGAAGATTTAAGAAATCGGATAACTGCTGGGTGTAATTCAATAAGAAAAGACCCTGGTGTTTCTGAAAGACTTCGGCAGTTAATGAGGAGAAGATTGGATTCTTGCATCGTAGCTGGAGGTAGTCATTTTCAACAGTTCTTGTAGATTAAGAAACTTTACATGTAATTTTTGGTAATAAAATGTTATTGTTGAAAATTTTTTTTGCCCTGTATCTTCAAAACAAAGCGGTTTTTCAAAAATTATCAAAGGACAAAATATTCTTAGAAGAGTCCAGGGAATAACCCCTTGATTTTTTGCCGCATGTTTAATAAACACCCTGTATATAATACTATAAGATCCATTATTTTATTTGGAAAAACACAGTTTCGCAAGAAATTTGGCAGGATTATTACATTTTCTGAGCCATAGTTTCTCATGTTTGTGTTACGTAACACGTAAAGCCAATGCTATTGTATGTTGTGTTATTAACATCTGATAATGCAGGGTTTGGTAAACATTCCGATAAAGCCATTTTTGTTTGTATTTTAAAAGCACAGTTAGAAATCGTTAATTGTTAAATACATTTTGTTGTGTTCATTGAACATTACGAAGTTCATTAATAAAGTAATTATTTTTCTTTTGTATTTGGAGTGGGGAGCGATATACCGCTATATAGAGAAGCCTTATAGGTACGATGGTGTCCCTGAATATACCACTCAAAAACAATACGATGGAGATGGACGATCAACCTACCGAAAATAACGGTTTTTAAGTATATTATCTCGATGAGCGTCACAGAGGCGCTACGACATCTATTAAAAAAATTGGGTAAGTCGAAAGGCTTAACTAACGATTCAGTTAGAAGTTTATTATTCTATTAATACCGAGTTAACTGTTTTAAAGTTAATGTTTTGCATTAAAATGACAATATATAGAAGAAACTGTATTGGTGTGATGAATGAAATAACATTTACTCACATGGGTCAAACAAAACCAATACTTATATAGGATTTTCACATAGTGTATCCTGTATACTCTTTATTGTTTACTTAATCTGTTTAAGATGGAGTTAATAATTGCTATAATTATACACTCAAAGGGTCTCAACAACAATTATTTTCCTTTGTATAACTAAAATAGAATTTTACAAAAAGTTATCTTGGACCATATAATACGAATTTGAGTACGCCCGCCCAAAAAATATGCACTGCCTGAAAATGTTACAAAAATACCTCAAAATAAATATTTGCTAGAGCTAAATTTTTTTTTGAAAATATTATTGATTGACATTTTGATTTGAACTGATAAAATCTATATAAAAAAAATGTAAATACTTGCATCGATAGACGTAAGCGACACCATGGTAAAGCTGGTAAAATTATTGGTTGATGAAAAAGCAATCAAGATCTAATTTGGAGGTTAAAATAAGCCGTTGGTAAATTTTGTTAATACAAACGTATGTCGCCACTTTCTATACAAGCGCACTGGGACTCTGTTGGTTGACAACTAGCTGTCAAACATCGGATTCACAAGCAATGGTTTCGCGCGAATCATTGTTTTTGTAATTCTACTTTGCAACTACACAAAAACAGTTGTTTTTAGAAATCTTACAGAAGTATATTATGCAAGCTTCTTGTGGTAAAACAACGGTAAAATATTAATGGGATTTGAAGGTATTCATTATGAAACAGCGGTGAATAATTAAATTTGCAAAATTGTGTAGTGATAAAGGCACAAATGTAGTGGCTGACTGCGGAAAGGTACTAGGAAAACTGTTGACGCTATAAATACCCTTATTTGTATAATAATATAGTTGTTTTCTTATTGCTTGATATTTGAGAACACGTGTTACAAGTTAGTAAACAGGGGATTTTAAAACTATTTGTTATAATAAATTACTGCGTTTTATAATCGAGCATCATGTTTATAAGTGAGGTTATGTATAGAAGCCAATAAGCTAATGGCATATTTACACATTTTTAATCGAACGCCCGTTAATTCTAGTGTAGTTCAAGCACCAGTTTCGCTGGATACTACAAAAGTTGATTGCAAGTGGAGGAAGGAATTTTATATCTGCTTCGAAATAATTATAAATAAAAAATATGCATTTTCCTAATTTAAAAATACCTGAGGCAAGCTGTATATCCAGGGAAACAGGAAATTTTGCGGGCAAATATTTATAAATAAACATGCACGTAAACCACAAACATTTGTAGATATATTTTTCATTTTAGCAAACTTTACACTTTAGATATATGCAACCCCAATTGACACTAAAACATTTTTAGTTCAAACTAAATTTTTAACACCTTTCTAACGAACTGAACAGAATCACGATTTCAAACTTTCTGTATATGTTATATCTCCATCTCTGAGTAATTATACAATTACACGTAATTAACCTTATGACTAATAACAATGGAACCGTAGAAAGCGCCGAACAGCGATTGCGATAGTCCGTGGAATTTCAGATTAGAATTTAGCGATTTTTTGCAGTGAGCCGTCGTGGTAGCAAGCTCCAAACAAGGTCAACCCGCAGGAGTTTATCGTTGTTTACACCTTATGAATTAAACAAGCTGTTCCTGTTTATTGCACGTTGTTACAGTTGTGTATTGGTTCAAGTACAGTTGCCTCCCACACAAATTTAATCAAACACAAACATGAATATCTAGCCAACTAACTGAAAAACGCCGGCAATATGTTTTGTAATAAGCCAAATGTTCACTTATACGTTAAATACTATTTAATATGTATAAATAAAGAGCGTACTTACACCATATCGAGAATGTCGTGGCCAAGGGCTTCCTGCAGACCCAAAATGATTTTTGGTCCAAGCTACCGCGCTGTCAAATGGATTATCCCCTATATGACCCTGAAACAATTCGTATTAAATTTAGAAGGTTTGCTTTTACAGAAAATATTAAGCACTTCAATCGAATTTTTCGCAAACTGCGAATATGGCGTGATTCGTAACACACATAACAAACATATGTACACCCCTAGCGTATTGCTTATACATTATAAAAATCGTATCGACATAGATACTATAGTTATTCGGCTATTGGAATATCATAATCAACTTTATCTACATTAAAAAGCATCCACGGCGAGAATGAAAACGATATAGTCCTTTAACAGTTTGTTTTGCATTTTGAATATTTACTCTAAAACTAGAATTATAGTAGAAATAATGCTGTAGATCTAAAGCATTAGAACTGAATTATTTACAACACATTTTAAGGATAAAATAATTCTAAGAATGCTGAGTTGCTAAAATTGTGAAATTTTTAAGGAATATTTGTACGTGATAGAAGTCTGAAAATCCCACAAACCCATTTATTCAAAAGTTCATCGCTGATACCTTCCTAAAATTGTTTAAGTGTAACGCCCTGTTACTAGAAAACTGAACTTATATATTGTCATCATATCATCATCACCATCATCATCATTATGGCGATCCGACAAATACGTTTTTTGAGCGCAAAAGGATCCATCCATATACCTGGGAGAGATCATCACTTAATCAGAAGTCAATTATAGATTATGTAATAATAAAACAAACAAGGTCATTTAAAATTCTGGACACACGAGTTAAAAGGGTACCGAATTGCCGATCAGATCACTATTAGTGGTAACAAAAATAGATATACCGAGCCAAAATAGAAAAGAAAACGGAAAGTAAAAAACACAGAATAAGACCGAAAATGAACGAAGAAACTACACGTTATATTTGCTCCACGAGGAGAGTATACGATATTTCTATGAGAGAAGTTAGAGGATCACTTAGAAAAAAGGGAGAGTACCGATGATATAGAGAAAGAACATAAAAACATAGTGGAAGCTATGCATCAAGCCGCAAGTGAGGCATTGGGAGTCGAAGATCAAAGAAATAAATAACCACAGGAATGGTGGAATGATGAAATATAGGGGATAATAGATCAAAAAAAGCAAGACTACAACAAATGGCTGATGAATCGAACACCAGAAAAATGGAGTCAGTACAAGGACAGCAAAGTGACAAATGCTGTTCGAAAACAAAAAAATCTGACCTGGGAGAGAAAATGCAAGGTTATACACAGCTTACTAAGTGGAGCAAAATCTACGGATCTGAAAAGCATGACCACAAAAAAGACCTCTAAATTTAGCACCTATATAAACCCGAAAAAATGGGCGAACTACGAAAAACTATTAACAGAGGAACAAAAACAATTCAGAACAGACGAATATCACCATGTAGTAACAGGAGAAAGTAGCATAGAGTGTAATGAAGAAAAAATAAGAAGCCGTGTAAATGATGAAAAATGGTAGAGCACCTTGACCAGGCGGTATTTATATAGAATTGGTAAAAGGTGAAGGAGAACAACTGCGACGGCGAATAACAATTGTCTCAGACAAAGGGACATTCCAGGAGGATGGAGATTATCCCAGTTAATATTCATAAATAAGATGGGGGACAGGAAGGAAAAGATAAATTACAGACGCCTCAGCGTGAACAGCACTCTAAGTAGAATATTTACTAAAGCCATTAACAACAAACTTAAGTTGAGTATACAAGGAAGAATAAGTGAGGAACAAAGTAGGTTTACCCCAGGAAGATCGTGTGTCGACAATATGTTTATTCTTCAACAACTAACGAAAAAAAGGAAGAAAAGGGGAGGCGAGACATACCTGGCCTTTGTTGATCTAGAGAAAGGCCTCGGAAAAAACTATAGCTAGTACTACAAAAATATGAAGTGAATGAAGATATTATAGATATAATTAAAGTAATATAAAACAAAAATGTGGCTGTTATAACACAAAATGCAGTAACATCAAGACCGATCATAACATCAAAGGGCTGAGGCAGGGATGTTTACTATCACTCTTGTTATTTAACATCTAATTAGAAGCAACTTTGGAAGACTGGATAAAACGAGTAAATGGAATGGGAGTTCCAGTCAATGATCGCTGCTTATTCTTCTTAAACTTTGCAGATGATCAAGTAATTATTGCCCAAGACTCATATGACCTTGAGTTTATGTTGCAAAGATTACATACGGCATATGAAGAGTGGGGACTAAAAATCAATTTCGGTAAAACGTAATGTATGGTAGTAAATTCTGAAGCCACATTCACACTCCTCCTTCAAGACGATATTAACATCAAGTCAACCAGTTTAAATATCTTGGCACTATAATAACATGAAATTGATATGATACAACAGAAATTAAGAACAGGATAGAAGTAAGCAAGAAAATAGTAGGATCACTGAACTCGGTATGGTGGGATAAGCATATATCAGCCGGAACAAAAATGCATATCGGAAAGTCATTAGTGGAATCAGTTCTATGTTATGGCGCCGAGATATGGACACTGAATGCCGAATACAAGAAAAAAGTGAACATTGTAGAGATGGACTTCTTAAGGAGGAGTGCTGGAATATCAAGACTGGAACACATTATACACGAAGAGGTCAGAAGAAAGATGAAAGCGGAAGATACTATTGTGGATAGAGTGGAACGAAAAGGACTGAAATGGTTCGGGCACCTTATGCGTATGGACGAATCAAAGTGGGCTAAAAGAATCTGGAGATGGGTTCCATCAGGTAGAAGGAAGAGAGGACGATCATGGAACGAGGGTGTTAGAAAAGCCATGGAAACGAGAGGGCTAACCGAGGAAGATGCGTTAGATCGAAGAGCTTAGCGAATTGGCACGGGCAGACGGCTTCAGCCGTAATAATAGCGTTTATATATATATATATATATATATCATCATCACCATCATCATCATTATTGCGATCTTCGTTTGTACTGCTTATGTGAGCCAAGGCTAGGCCGGTTTGTGCTATAATGTATTATACTATGTATAACATATAATATATTATATTGTAATATATAATATAATGTATTATAAATGCAGTAGTGACCGCCTATAATGCATCCGTTCGTACTGAAGTCTCGTGTATTATGAATCGTTACAGATGGTCGAATAAATCGTACGGTAAGTTCAAAGCGATTTTTTTGCTTGTAATGAACTCACGTTTCGCGTATTAAATCTATCAACTATCACATTTCGCATTTAAAATTAATCCTAGTTAATAATTTTTTGAGTATTTTCCAGCAAAATGAAGACAAGATTTATCTCAAAAGGATAATATTTTGATGATTTTAATAATAATTAGTATATGCATAATTTATTCTTTCCGAACATTTGGTATTTATTAATTAACAATAACTTTTAAATCTGCCTGTTCTCCCAATTACGCGGTTGATCGTTAACTAGCATTGCTAAAAAGTTTCTGGAATCCAAATAACTTCATATTCTTCTTTGGGTGCTTTATCTCTTACGAGACATAGCAATCTTCTCCCCAGCGTCTGTGTTGCGCGTTTTAAAGTATTACAGACATGGAGGACCTGCAGCTTAGTGTGGACGTCGAACCACACTTCAGTTCACTGGTTAGTGATTCTCTTGCGAGGCAGAACGGCCGTTAAAAATCCGATGTTCCGGTACTGGACATTGAACCTCAGACCTTCAGGGTTGAAATCTAACGCATCAGGGCATTTAAAATACACTACAGTTTTAGTATTTTTATTTTAATAATATATGTACTGTAGTGCGCGTGCACTACATTTATCGGGTCGCCTTGCTTGGGGTTGATGTTTTTGTTATTGTTTAGTTAGTTACGGTTTTTCCATTCAATAAACAACACGTTCTCCTAAAAGCTTGTTATAATCTTTGTATTGGAGTCTGGAATCTTACCAGATAACAATATTTTGGTGACCCCGACGTCCAACCCGATGTTATAAAAGGATTTCTTCGACGATTGCCCTTTACCCGACGTTTTGGAAGACAACTACGGCTACAACGAATTTCGCCTTTGCCCTCAGTGTTTGCTAGCCGTTGTGTGGGACTGCTCAAGCGATCATCGCTGGATTTTCACACAGATAAGTTGTCCCACTTTCTAATATTTCGTATTTTTATAGCAATTTTGTCATCATCTCATTCCCTGAATTTGACAATGACATTCGTATGTATTTCACTACCCTTTGATTGTTATTTTCGCTTACATAATATTAATAGTCAAATAGAAAAATTCGATAGACTCATTACACACTTGCCGGTTGATATCAAAGCAAAAGTACGTTCGTATATTCTCGAGCCTCCACGGGCTAATCCCTTTGAAACCTTAAAAGCACAGTTAATCCAACATTTTGTGCAACCCTCGACGGTAAAAATTTCGATTTAGCTGCATTCACTAAAGTTTAATGGCAATTGTTAAAATTTGCTTCAGGAAATGTATAAATTATCAGAAGATTTAAACATGCGCTTTTTTTCTTTTTTTTTTGGAGAGAGGGGGGTAAATGTGGTGCGCATGCACTACATTTATCTGGTCGCCTTGCTTGGGGTTGATGTTTTTGTTATTGTTTAGTTAGTTACGGTTTTTCCATTCAATAAACAACACGTTCTCCTAAAAGCTTATTATAATCTTTGTATTGGAGTCTGGAATCTTACCAGATAACAATAGTACCTAATAATAGGAAACGGAGTCTGTGAAATTTCATCAAATGACTAAAATACCGATACTTTACTTCGGATGTCCAATATACCGACCATGCCCGTAACGCCGCCGGCTGCTTTTCGTAAATCATTTCGCCAAGTAAGACCAAAACGCCAATCAGTATTAAACGGCGCCACAGAAACGGACTCTTTGTCGATTCCAACCAAAACGTCGAAATAAGACCACGACCAAAACGCCGACCATGTCTAAAATGCCCAGTTGTCGTAAGGACATTTTGCCGATTCCAACTAACATACGATTAGGACTAAAACGCCGACAGAAGAATGAGACTAAAACGCCAAACTCTCGTAAGAGATACTTTGTCGACCACGACCAAAACGGCGATATAAGATTATGACCCATTTCATGTCGGAATTATTTCGATATTTCCCACATCTTAACAGTAGTCCGTCGAAATTAAGTCACCCTGGATATTTGATATTAAAAAAGTATTAATGTTTTCCATTTCTCCTACCAGACAATTTGAGTTCGTATTACTAAGATATACGCAGTTAATTAGCTGCAACATTTTTAATAACACTATTGGGCCGGGCATTTTGGTCGTAATCCTATATCACCGTTTTGGTCACGGGATCGACAAAATGTCTCTTACGAGATTTCGGCGTTTGGTCTTGATCGCATTTCGACGTTTTGGTTGGAGTCGGCAAAATGACCTTTACGACAATTCGGTATTTTGGACATGGTCGACATTGTCGATGACGTTTTGGACATTCCAAATTATTTCATAGTTTTTGTTCTTGGTCAATAGTATATGACGAATATGCATATTTGCTTTTTTTTAAGAACCTTTTATCGCTAGTTAGAGATTTAGCAATCTGCCATCTTGCGACTTATAAAGTGCTACAACAGATCTACAACTTAATGGAAGCTCCGAGTAATACGTAACTACTAATACAGTGTTACCGTATAATTTGGGATTGATTCTTCTCCGAAAATGGAAAAGATATAGTAGTCGCAATGTTAGAAGACCAGAGTAGGATTAAAATGAAAACCCTAAGTTGCAACACTGCATCCTTTTCTAGCTAAGCTGACTTTACAGTGTAAATAACCTCGCCAACTTGGCAGGTATGGTTTTCATTTTAATCCTACTATGGTCTTTTTGCATCGCGACTACTTTAGTAGTATTTTGTACGAAAGCAGCTAATTACTGTGGTAATGGGAAATACTTTTGTTCTATGTGACAAAACTGCGAAAAATGAACAAAACAGCACATTCTAGCCTTTCTTGCACTCTATTAAATCAGGTTTACGGATATGTTTTTGAATAACGTTTTCTTCAAACTTCTGTAGTGCCGAGTTTTAGTTTCTTAAACATTATTTCTTTTTTTTTACGTTCACACTACCCCACTCCCTTTCGGAACCGCTTTTGCATTACTTCATGAGGGTGCTGGCGTCCCTTACATACTAGCCATTCCTGCAACATGCATCCTAAACTTAACTAAGTGAAATACGGTCGCCTCAGCCGGGTTTTGACCATGCGGCCGGTCGAGCCGCATTTCACTGTGATCTCGACTGACAGCGCTTGTTCACACTGCTCTATCGAGGCTCCTTTCTTAAACATCATAGGAATTTTGATTCACAGAATAATCACAGCATTAAAGTTTATGCTAATTTTTATGTTATGTATAAACATTTCAAATAAAAATGATCAGAAAGGAATTGTCAAGTGTTTCTTGCTTTAGTTCGTTGGACTTCAGATTAATTATGTAGTAAAAACGATATTAATAATTTCAGAAGGTTTATTAGCGTTTTGATATTTGTGTATTTCGACGTGTAACACGTGACTGTTTACTTGTATTGGTATTAACACTGACGTGCATCACGTCGAAACATGTATATATTATATAAAACAATTGTTAATAATATTGTTTTACTAATTAATTGTCAGGAAGTTCGCCAATTAAGTATTCTCAACGTTGTCAATAGTTACGCTTAAACACCAATTGTGTATTTGTGAAACAATTTGATATTTGCATATTCAGATGAAAACGAACAAATTAGGAAAACAAAATAGATAATGTATAAAATAACAGCATATCACACGAATAGATTCTCTTATTTAACAGTCGGATTTTCCAGCTGATGATTGCATAAGCTTAAAATAAACATTTGCTACTTTTTCCAGATAGATGGTTTATGTAACCTGAAAAGGATGGCGCTTGTCCTCTCCTAGAATGAAATTAGAATTGGGGATACTGAAACCACAAAAAGTAGAATAACAAGCCAGTCATTCATCAACAAAAGTTGGAATATTTAACCGAGTCAAAACGAAGAAAATTTGCACAGGCGTGCAGTTTATTTGATGAAGAGTCGGGTTATGGCGCGAAAAGGAAGAGCAAAACAATCCAAACGCGAGAAAAATAAAGCGACCCGCAAACTTAAGGTTTATATTTTATAACGTTAAAGTCGGAGTCGAGGAAATTTATACGGGACATTGCGTTTAGTTGAAAAAGATATTATAATTTCATTTGCCGCCTGTTCGTACTATAAAACATCTCTCGGTTTCTTCCTGGATCTTTCCGGGTTGTCCGGTGCGGGGTCGTACTATCGGGTATTGTTCAAATTAGCGGGCTAAAAACGAAGGAAACTGCAGAGTAAGACTGCATTATTTGGACGCGTCCCTTCCTGCACGTTATTTACGAGCAATGGCAAATGCGCCAGCCCGTACACCACACTGTTACTTTTTCCAGATAAGAGATCCTCTGTGGAAGAGAGATAGCTGCCAGATAATGTTAATGTTACACGCATTGCATAGTTTTAAGCTAAACGTACGTGTTATCACAGTGTATAAGAACCGCACCTGCATGGAAAAGAATAAACAATTACCGAGCAAAATGTGCATCGCTGACTCACTGCTAAATTCTGCTTATTTTGTTAAAAATGTTTGTTCGGTGTTTTGCTTCTTCGTATTTTTCCGGTTAATAAAGATACAAACGTGCGCTAAACGAGGGCGAATATTTTCTACAGCATTCTGGTCGTACTATTTAGGTTTTGTTAACGCCCTCGATGGAATAGATCGTAATCCTTTGCCAATCCATTTATCTTGTTAGAGCATCCCTATGCTGATGTCTGCAGTTCTCAGTATTTTCAACCGAAAACTACGCACTGGGCCGAATTCTTTTCTTAAAATATTTGTTTGTTGAACGTGGATCGCAATTATATTAAAACCCATGAAAAACACTTTTTACCAATATCTACCGTTTTCTGCATCCAGTAAACAATAATGCCTCACTGGTGTAGCCTCCACATGAGCATGACCCACAATACGGCAGGTCAACAATTTTAAATGCCCACAAAAAAAATTAGAAGTTCCATAAAGCTATTTGCGTCAATTACAATAGGAAATGCAATAACAATAAACTCAATAAACTTTGACAGCACAAAATAATTATAGGTTATGTTACTATCATAAATAAAAAGACATGCTAATAGAACAAGAATAATAATTTGCTTGCCCAAAAAATACTAAGACGCCTCGAAATGTATAAAACTGACACGGATTTTTTTCGGAATATAATGAATCTTATTTAATAATCAACAATGAAGCTTATTGTTTCTTCGATGTCAATTTGAATTTTATAAATGGCCTTTAAGAAGGTAATACAAAATATAAATTTTTTATCATAATATGTAAAAGATGGATTCCGTTATGTTTCCTGAATTAGCATTTCCGGTGGTATACTATTGTAAATACTAATAAAATTAGTTAAACAATATTCTGCATCTTTATTGCTTATTAAATGATTACCATATAAAGACAACAGTTATACTTCTGATTGGTCTGTTTTACAAGGGGAAAATATGAACCCCGTAGTATTGTAGTATAGCGCGGGAAAGGGGGCATTATCAGCTACACTACAGCAATGCTTACTGACCAATATACCGATTTACATTAATTTAATTATCAGACAAATGATCGCTTAAATCAAATTATAAATGTAATATGAATATTTCCCAACGTCTACGCATGCGTCGTTGTAGCAGTCTGTTTTCCGATTAGCTCTAGCATATCCTGTGGTATAATATTGTAAATACTAATAAAATTAGTTAGACAATAATCTGCATCTTTATTGCTTATTAAATGATTACCATATAAAGACAACAGTTATACTTCTGACTGGTCTGTTTTACAAGGGGAAAATATGAACCCCGGTAGTATTGTAGTTAACCGGGATGAAGGGGGGCATTCTCAGCTACGCTACAGCAATGCTTACTGACCAATATCCCGATTAACATTAATTTAATTAATACACAAATGATATCCTAAATCACGTTAAAAAATTAATATGAATATTTTCCAACGTCTGCGCATGCGTCGTTGATTTCCGACTAGCCGTAGATAAAAATTTTTGATATGCAATACAACATTTTTGAAAGCAACTATAAGGATTTTTTTACTTTTGTGGCATAAAAAGGCCTATAACATAATTATATTAGTTTTTGAAGAATGTTAGTTTCATGCACCGTCACCCTAAAGCCGTGTGTTTGATGTAACTTTAAAGTAATTGAATAACCTCTAAGCATTATAACTATTTGGTATACAACGCAAACTTTAGGAATAATATACAGTCGAACTTCCGTATAGTGATGTTGGAAAGTAACCTAAAATATCACTATATAGAAACTTCACCATGTAGAATTTACGTTTAGATACGAAATTAATCTCATATATTCGATAGGCGGCAACATTTTAAGTAATATTTTGATTATTAAATTGAATAAAATGTATTAAATGGTGAAGGAATAAATTAAGAATAATTTCAGAATTATCTACTAGCTGTACTAAGGCAATTATTTCTATAAAATGTGTGAATATTTTATAATACGTTTACAAATTTGCCTTTATAATTGACAGAAAACATAAAAATTTCTTGATAAACACAAATTTGAAAATTTTATTTCTCTACCTGACTAATATGGTAAAAGTGTGAAAGAAAAACATCACAATATGGAGGCTTTACATCATTATTTACAGGTATTCTTGCATGTATTGTATTTAAAAAAGCAAGGATCTAGGACGAGGTGTTCCAAGCATTTCTAAGCACTGCAGATATCCTAAGCTTACTGTATAACTTATCTAAGAATTTTGTCTATCTGGGGTAGTTCGAACTCCAGTAATGATTTTTAACGTGTCACATATCGCAGTACGGCTTTACTTCTTATCCGACAGAAGGCGCACTTTCAGATTTTTCCCCGTTAGAAAAATCCCACCGACCTCGGCCGGATTCGACCCCGAGTCCCTTGCATCCACAGGCAAATGCGCTAACCACTAGAACACTGACGCTGGTTACATGTTGACATTTAGTTAAGCCTGAAGATCAACAACATCATTATATACAAAAAATCATTAAATGGGGGTTCACTCTATGGGAATAATCCTAAAAATAACACGATTTAAAAAAACTGTTTATCGTAAACAACTCTATGCATTTTGATAAACAACTAGATCTCTCAACGGCATATAAAAATGTTTTTATTTATTCACTAAATTGACTCTGGGGCTTTCTAAAAACATTTTTAGATTTGTCTTTTGGTGCCTTGTTAATCAAAAACGGATTTGTGATAAAAGCTAACTTACAATGGCGATACTGTAAATAAAATAAATACAAATGTTTAGAAAAATCTTAACTTTAAAACTTTCAAAGTATAACCGTCGCCATGCTATTATCAATACCAACCATTCAAACATATTTTTAACATATCACTTAAAAATGAACGGAAGTTTCTTTTATATTTGGAAATTGAAGCTAATAATGTCATTCATTCAAAAAAGAAAATTAAAAACAATTACTGATTCTGATATTCTTATCACACATGAGTAATATGTAATTTGATATGACGGTCTAATATTGGTATAAATATTGCATGATAAATACGCAAAAAATATTATTCCACGTATCGGAAAACCTTGGCAAGGGGTTTCGTTCAGTTTTTGAACATTTAGCAGGTTAGCTGTATACGGGGTGGTATATTTGATTACGTTCTACACGATTGAACCAATACAAATCATTCAATTCAGTAAACATATTTAAAAATAGATTAAATATTTTCTTTTCTTCATTTCTGTTTTTTTAGTGAACGCAACTATTTTTTCCGCGTCTATCACTACAGAAGCAACTGCCATTAGTTTTAGAAATGCAGTGTACGCCACTTAATGTGATTACATCGGGACTCGGGGTTTTTGATAACGATAACCGATTGATAATAATAAACGGTGAAACCATGCTTCGGTTGCAACAAAATGCTATTTTCCTTTTTGGTTTCGTTGCAAGTTCTTTCACTTTTTGGCGCATTAACTGGCATAAAACTGGCAGCAAAATGTTTAATTGTGCTTCTGCATTCTGTAAGCTTAGTTTCGGCAACTTATCTGTTCTAATCTGTTAATTTTTTGTTTTAAACTAATATCACTTCTGTTTTTTTTACGTCAGTCATTGCAAAGGGTTAGAATAGAATTGAGTTAGCTGCTGCCAACCAGCCTGCAGGCTGTTAACTTACCACAGAGAGAAAGAGAGACATCCGGTACCACTCAAGCTTGAAAATACAAACAAGAAGAATGCATTCAAACAAGGTTATTTCGCGTAGACGAAAACAATCGAAAACATTGATAACATGAAACGGAGCGATGCTTTTCCTATATAGTCGCACAGCGCTGGTTCTTCGCGAAAGTGATAACAATACCCGAATGATAACATTATCCGTGATTCCAACATTCCAAAATTAATTCGACTTACAAATTCAAACGTGTTTGTAGTTATGTAGAACGTAACATTTAAAACAAACCTATTATGATATATGTTATTGGTTTAAATAAACGTTTTTCTATCCTTATAATCAGCGTTTAAAATCTTTGTGGACAACGGCAATTTTCTATCTGGAACGTAATTATATTCACCACCCGGCAAAGACACGAATTACCGGTGGAAAGCTAAATTAAAATTTTCCTAATTTATCTGCTGTACTCCTGACTTGGGAAATACGAAATGGTTGTTAGTGTGAAGGTTCCACGCAGTTTGGAACTGCTTGCAGACGTTTCGCCCTATTGTGGGAAGTATGTGTAGCACATAGGAGAAATCTTAAGAGCGGTGGTGGTTAGGTACAGGGGCATTAAAAAATGAGTGGTACAAGTATTTGAAAATAACTTGAAAATATTTTATTACATATGCCAGAGAATTATAATCAGCGAAGCATAGAGTATTTACAAATTGTATGTACTTAAGGATCTTTGCGATTTACCTATCATAAAAAATAAGTAAGAGTATTTAATAATTTACTTTCATCTAAGGGGATACAAAAATATATCCTGCAATAAAATAATAATTGAAAATTTTATACTATTTCATATATTTGGAGCATTTGGGGCAAACTGATAAATATTCATATTCGGCAAAGATTTTTTTTATAAATATTTATATGTATGTATATTATTATTATAAATGTCACTGAAAGTTAAGAATACTACAGGTACTTGAACTTTATTTTAAAATATGAACTGCAATTGACTTATTGTTATGCTTTGACTGTTATATTGTTTTATGTTTATACAGTGCATTCGCGATAGTGTGAACAATATGAAACCGACGTTGTTCATATTATTGCAACTATTCACGTTACTGGTGATACAAATAACACTCAGTGTTGGAATAACCAGCATATATGTTTTCAATTACTTTTTCAGGTCATCCTAAAATTTACAAGGGTTATAAACACATTTGATAATACCGAGTGGAGATCGTGAATACCTGTAATTTTTAAACTTACATTAATGTGCATTAAGAGAGACAAACTCGTATTAATTTTCACTTCTGGAAACGATGTCAAATTTCCCCTGTGTAGTTAAGACTTCAACTATATGTCAATCTACCGTATTCAGAAAAAAATTATCTAATATGCTAAATATGAGCCTATTTTCGACGAAAACGTACGTGAAAATAATTATCCGTTTAGGTTCTTTACTAGACATGCATTGCCCACCTAAAATTCGATATGTTTCAATTAATAGATTTTTTTAATGGGAATGATCTTGTCCTCGTTGACACTCTGTAGAGTTAGAGAATTTCAATCACAGAATGGATACAAGACACGTTTTATATTCGTATATATGTTATTCACATTAATGAGACTGATGGAAATCTTACTATAGCAGAACGTTCGAATACGGCTTGACGTTTGAACCTTGAGACGTTTAACTGCAGGAACGATTGTCGCCAACACAAATTATTTTAATGAAAACCTCAGTGGCGGATTTCCCATTAGGCTAAGTTGGCTCAAGCCTACGGTCGCAAGTTTTTGACGCTGACAAATTTTCTACAACGAACTATGTGTGAAGGCGAGGGGACGCGGTAAAATTGTCTAAACGATTAAATTAATAATTTATCCCGAATAATTTCAACTTATCGAAATACGTTACGAATTCGCCGTCCGTCGCGCCGTCTATTTCGATTAAAAGCTCCTATTTATTGTTAAGATGACGAATTTGAAATACCCACTAGGGGCGTCAAATTAATAATTTGGCAATGGCGCCAAAATCTCAGTTATCCCTCTGGTTACGTTTAAGCAGACTAGACAACAAATGTATCAGCCTACATGCGGTAAAATATATCAGTACAATTTAAAAATTACTAAGCAACGCATTGATAACTAAATTGCTACATAAGATAAAAATATAAATTGATCTATTATCACATTTTATTTTTTTTTATTGTGTAGAATGCGAAAAACGAAAAAATATACGTAATACACGTTAAAATTCCTCTGTTGATTTTACGTACAGGTTACGTAAATGAGTATTTCAGTTATCATCAATGTCCTATATTTGCTAATAAATACAGTTATTGAATTAAGATTCTGTAAAATTTAGTATCACGAAACTACTTTTGTAATCCTTAAATGTATGCTAAAATACGGGATATTACTGGGTGAAAAAATTTAGTTACATATGATTTATATTTTCAAACTAAGAATCGCTCACTCTAGTGATAATATCCAGAAATGTGGACAACCATTCGTATTTTCCAACGGGATAGTAGCTGTTGGCGATAGAGAAGAATGTATTTATTCCGGCTAGATTACGGGACCATTAACTCCTGAAGCCATTTTCTTACAGCAGCTAAATATAGTCAATAAGTAACTAATTTACAAAATGTACTTCAAGAATCTCTATACAATTTAAATGGTATTATTTGGAAAAATAATCTTTGGTTAGGCATTTAAAATTCTGCATTCTGTAGAACTATATGTAATTTACTATTAATTAGTGTGCGATTTACTATAGCATATTTTTCCGATAATGGATATAACTAATTAAAAAAAGCTATTACAAATATGATAACTACTAAATGTTAAATTATGTAACTAACTGGTAATGTAGACATGGGGGCCCTTTTTCTTTGGAGATTAAACAATCAGTTTCAAAATTTACAAAAATAGTTATTTAGACAATCAGTAACGCAAAAAATGTATTTATTCCTACTGCAACGCCATCGTAAGATCTTTGCAGAGAAACAGTCCATGATAAAACTGTAGGAATTATGACAAAAAACTTCATATGTTTAGCTGAAATTTGAGATCTACCTACTACATGGATTTTTGAAATAAAACCCCGAAACCATTAAAAGTAGCAACCTAAGAAATAGAGGAGCAAAGGATGGCGAAATTTGCTTTTTCCGCACAAAAAGAACCCTAGAATCAAAAGGTTGGGCCCGCTAGTGAGACGAAGCGGCAAAGCAAAAATATTAGTTGCCGTAAAACAGCATCTGCCGAAGCCAGATTGAGCCAGTCCGTCTCTGGTTCCACTTAAAATGTGTCTCAAACGGGCTGTATTTATTTGTACTTGATAGGAGTTCAGGCTGATGTTGGTTTATGTGGTGGTGAAGACTAGCACCCTTAGTCATAAAATGAAAAAATCTATAATTTTTTACTTAAATAAAGGGAAGGATTATTAAAGACAAACTCAACGTAGGAAAGTACAGAGTAAATAAAAAGCTATGCTAACTTATAATTGTCCGTTCTCGTTTTACCGAAACCTAGACAGAAGGTATATTAGGGTAACGTTGAAACAATCCAAAGCAAATGTGCCTCTAATCTAGAGTGTGGTTTATACTGCGAGCGGTTGCTAACGCCAGATGCAAGTTTATTTACTTAAGCGGCCTGGGCAGAGTGAAGCGGTGAAGAGAAGAGATCTCTAGCCGACGATTGCTATAATTCGTTTCAAATAAATACCCAACAGTTTCGTAGTCATCAGCTATTAGGTATTTCTGCTGTTATTTCATGTGCTTCCACAGCATTTGACGTAAAAGTACGTTAAATTTATCTAAATGTTATAATAAAACTTCATCTAGATGCCGACACATCTACAGTGATGCCATATAAAACAGCATGCCGGTGTTTAAGATGTGTTCACGAACACTACATTCAAATAACCAAAAACTGCACTACACTCAATTACATGAATTGTTATACAATATTAGGATGCGTACCTATATGTCCCCTGAAATTCCATTTTTGCTCCACAAATCAGCAACGGCACAGCACGGTTAAATATTTTCTCTTCTTCGAGCTTAATAACAAGGCCGGATTATGATCTTGAGGTTCATTGGATAAATAAATATACATATATCTATAAAATTAGTTAACTGCCGCGCGTCGACGCGAAACTCTACCGAACAAGAACGCTAACACACTGAGTGTAGTAAGCACTCGTTCGTGAGGCACATAATGTTGTTTACTGTTTACATGTCTACCCGCCTCGCCAGTATGAGAGATGTTGTTTACTCAGTTATATTTAGAGTTTAGAGAAATGCAAAAGTAAACCAACTACACCTGCCTCGAATGGAGATCCCACAGGGACGGACTAAACGAATATTAGTTGAAAATAATCGATTTCAGATGTTAAACGTTAATGATTAATTTAATTTCGCGGAATAAGCAAAATAAAATGAGCGAACCTCGAAGTCGTCCAAACGTAAATAGAACGGCGGAATCCGAAAGTTTCATCGATAAGTCGATCCACGGGGAAGAAGAAATCAGTATTCATATTAACTGTTCGCGATTTCAGCGCCCCTCGCACCACAAAGGTGCAAACTTATTATAAGGGTGTATCTGTGAAAAGCCTGCATTACGAGGCCCTTGATACCGATGCGAGTGCAGTCGACTGTATAACAGTCTGCGAAAGCTTTCCAATAAAAAGAGACACCTCGGAATATAACGGGTCGACATTCGCCATTCGATGCTGACAAGGAGAAGAAACGAATTTTCCGTACAAATAGAATAGGGACGGAAAAAGGAATGAACGCCTTAGTCTCTTAATTTTCTTAAATGCCATACACGAATCTTCAGACAAATGATTGCTCAAGTACACGCAAATTAATACAAGTTGCGTGCATTCTTGCCTAATATTAGTTCTGAGTTTCTCATTAAAACACCTAATGACCTAATACCTAATAACTCTTCCCGGTAGTTTTCTCTTCTTGCAAACCCTGTCCGCGACATTCAAGAGTCCGACAGAACGATCGTGAGTCAATAAGAAACAGAGAAGCTCTAATAACTGGGGCAGAAAAAGACACCCACCGCGGAAAAGGTAGTATATAAAGTAGTCAAGTTAAAATGGTGTGGGGAATCAAAAGAAGTGCCAACCCTAGCGTATTTTAGTATTCCCCCTATACGACGTCCGTCTCATTCGCACAACCGCATCCTCATGCAGCTCCTCCTTTTCGACCGCTCGACGGGATATTATTTCTTATTTCAAGTCACATTCGTGTAAGTAGGTGGCACAAATTAGGTTCTCGGCGATTTTTGCATCTCGACAGAGTGCCGTGCAACGATAGGTTTTATTGACAAAATCAGAGCGCGGATAGAATACCAAATCGAGATTGAAAAGGTGTAAATCAAAAGTTGACAAACCGAGTCCAAAGCTGATGAACGCATTCATGCGGTACGACAAGAGTGGGTTCTTGCGTAATCCCAGTGGACCAACGACGTATCACTTGAAATCAATAGTCACTCTTCTACATAACCTATTTTATACTTTTTATTCATTTTTAATAAATAATAGCTACTTCTAGCTGTCGTTGATAGATTCCACTAGATACTATAGAAAATGAACGCAACGAGTCAAATAGCTTTTACTCACTAAGAATGCGCCTGTAGGTGCGACAAAGATTGATAACTGCAGCAATAGCCTTATTTACCATACGTTTAATCGTCAATTTACATGTAACTTCCACGCCGCAGCTGTAATAACAAAAACGCGGTTAGTTCGTTTCCGGTATAGCCGGCAGTTTTGTTTAGGGTTTTATAGAATATTCTTGCTCGAAAGTCTAACTGCGTTGCAGCATCCAAGTAAAATTAAACTAAAATTGTGGAGCTTGTTCGGGGTGGTTAACACCGTTACCACCAGCAAGTAGCATAAGTGCCGGGGTTGTGGGTCGCTGTTTGCCAAGAAACGGTAGGTATGACAAGTCAGCAAACTTAAAGCTAACTCGACTTTAACAACAGCCAAGTGGTTAGTTAGTAATGTAAAAGTACAAATACAACGGCAAGTCCCTAGAGCACGGATCGTAAGGTATCACACATTGTTCGTAGTAGTTTAGGGAAATGTGTTTAGTTTCTCGTCTTGCTAGTCGGAGGAATGGGCTGCAAGAGAGACAGGAAGCTATCCGTGCGTCACACGAGTACGAAACCACATGCTCGAACACAAGTTTTACCAAGTTTTGGACTCGTGCGAGTAAACGTCTTTCAATATACATGTCTGTAATTTAGACGATGGCTATAACCCGCTCGTTCGAGGGAGAGATCGGCGAAGTTGCAAGATGATTGTTCCCTTAGGCCGGAGCTAATTGTGTAGTAACAGCAAGAAGTAACTAAGGGTATTGCGAGGAGAGGTGCAGGTAGCTAGAGCTATAATACGCAGTAAAACATGCGTCGATCGCGAACGTGGCTCGCAAATTAACATTTACAGCGTTTAGTAAATAGGACTACCGAAAATTGTTACGGTAAAATTAGATGTCGTTTAGCGTTTATGAAATATGAATCGCGTTTAAGTAGAAGATTGCAGTAACCCGGTCCCGGATCCCTTACTATATACACAAATGACACGGCTATTATTCCAGATAGAAGATTGGCGAAGCCCGCAACGCACCAACTTTCAGATCGTAAATTTTAATGTTCTCTTCCAAGATTCTGCAGAAGTTATCACAATAATTTTAGGGTACCATAATGTTTAATTAGAATTTCACACAACTCGATACGGTAGATTTAGTCAGGGATTACTTTTATATCTGAATATTTCTAACTGAACATTACATACACGCCATGGTTTTAACATATGCCACATAGTCAATGCAATAATACCATCTCAGCGAAACAAGGTATGTTGTTATACGATGAAGGACTAGTAAAATGTAAAGTGATCAATTTTCAACTGTACAAAGTGAAACATTAAACCCTAAAAATTCTTAAAAAAGGTAAAACGAAACTGAGTACGGAAAGAGAATTAAAACTTCCGGCGACACGGACAGAGTCCCCGTTAGCAAAAAGCAATCCGGTTAGCATAAGGTCAGTTTAGAAAATATGCGGATTAAGGATTAATACGAAATTGTTTTGTATTCATTGTTACGGTTAAAACATTAAAATAACATATATATTTTCTTACCCTGAAGATTCGGTAAGTGCTGTTTAGGTTTGAACGAAATACGAGAGATAAACCGACATATACGGAAAACATTCAAAAAACCATTTTGTGCCGATTGAAGGTTTAATTTTTCATTCAAAAGTATGAAGCAATTTAAAACTCGCTGGTAATTTTTGAATATACGCTGAAATAAATAACACATGTTTACCTGTTACCGTAGTTAGTGGGCGCAAACGGTGGAGCGGTGACTTCGCGTATGGTAGTGATTTTAACAAAAGGTCCTTTAACTTGCAATTCTTAAACGGAAAATTTCAACAAGAAACTGTAATCCGACGAAGATCTGGGGTTGCAGTGCATTTTTCGTCCAAAGTTCTTATTGTAATCTTTGTGTAGATTGTTATTGCTACGGCGGAGGGAATATTACGTCTAACCTCGAGGCGGATGGCGGAACGGCGATTAAGCCCGCCCAACCCTAATGAAGTAACCATCGGCAAAAGTTTCCAACGCGCTTTAATGTTCTTTCGTGTTTTTATAATGACACGCTTCGCCGATGATGTCTCACACCAAACTTTCTATAGCCGAAAATGGAGGAAATTATAACAGATTCCCTCCCAGACAAAAACTAAACAGATCCGACTAACCACTTTTGATTATCTGTATCGAACAGTACCCCAACTCAGTTTTTTATGCGAAATGCTTCTTTCAACAGTAACAACCACACTTTATAATTTCAAAAGCCGAACCGTATTTATATCATTCTTCAGGCATTTTTTTTTGTTATACAGTATGCGTCATAAATGTATTTAATACTGAAATAAAAATATTTTAGCTATATACATATATTGGAAGGAATTTTCAACTACCTTGCTTTTTATAAGCAGTTTTGCGTTTCAGTAAGTGTTTTATTGATCAATAGTGATAAATAGGCTTAGAATAATTATGCATTTGCATATTTGCATAGACTTTTTGGTAATAAATGCATATTTTAATTGGTTTGAGCATTGATGTATCATTTGGGGGTTTGAGTGGCTCTGTTGCGTTAACGGAAAAACCTATGAAAGTTTAACAATTCAATATTTCATCAACAATACTTGTCTATTAGTAACAATCGTGTGTTAACATCTTCAAGATGCCGAAAGAAAAAAAGTGTGTAAGTGCTATTTTAAACCAGTTTGTGAGGGACTATGATGATTTCACAACAGACGGGCGTCTGTTATGTTGTAAATACTGCGAAGTTCCTGTTGCGGCAACCAAAAAATTGCAAGTAACGCAGCGTCTCCGGAAAACATGCAAGTAATAAATTTCGAAAAAGGAAGAATAACCAACGGCAAGTGTTAATTTCGATTTTACCAAAGTCTGTATCTAAACGTTCAGAATTTAATGAAGAAATTTGTAAGGCTTTTATTTGCGCTGATATTCCGTTGGCTAAATTAAAGAATCCTTATTTCTAATTTATTTAGAAATTAGAAATAAGGATCACAAAGAAAGAAAAGGAATTAGATTTAAAGAATAAAAACGTAGATGAGATCAACAGTATATTAAAAACAGCAATGCTTGAAAGTGGCCAAAAAATATCACACTCCCAGAACAAAAACAACAGGAAGTGGAGTGCAAGAACGACAAACCTATTCGAGGATAGAAGAAACTTGTTGAAACAAAATAAACGTAATACCATAGAATACGCAGAAACGAATAAAACACTTCGAAAGTCTATAAAGGAAGATAAAAAGAAACAACTAGAAGAAGAGATTATGAAAGTAATAGAAGACAACAAAAACATGAAGAGCGTAAAAAGTAGACTGGGTAGAGAACATATAAACGTACTTATTGATAAAAACGGCCACGAAATAAGTGAAAGAGATCAAATACTTCAGGTTACAGAAGAATTTTATAAAAATTTATATGAACAAAAGAAAACAGTACCATTACAGATTAAAGAACAACTACAACGAAAAGTACAAAATGTCAACTCAGAAGAAATCCCAGAAAACGAAGAAGAGGAGATCAGATTAAATATACAAAGTATGAAAAACAATAAAGCACCCGGGCCGGATGGAATATTAACAGAACTAATGAAAGAGGGCGGAAAACCGATACTGCAAACATTAAAAATATTGCTAAATAAATGCATCTGGGAAGGAAAAGTACCAAAAGACTGGAATAGGTCCGTAACAGTGTTACTTTACAAAAAAGGAGATAAGAGGAAGCTAGAAAACTATCGCCCCATATCACTCCTATCACAAATGTACAAACTACTAAGTAAGATCATCGTAAATAGAATCAATAATAAATTAGAATTTTATCAACCTGTCGAGCAAGCAGGATTCCGGAACGGATACAGTACATGTGACCATCTTCTTACCTTAAGAACTTTAATAGAGAAATCTACCGAATATAATCTCCCTTTATACTTAGCCTTGATAGGCTACGAAAAGGCTTTCGACAGCGTGGAACTATGGGCGGTAGAAAACGCACTTAGAAATAGTAGAGTAGATCACAGGTACACACAATTAATCCATTCAATCTATGAACAGGCAAATATGACAATTCGAATGCATGAAAATACAGAGCCAATACCAATTAAAAGAGAGGTGAGACAGGGAGATACAATAAGCCCTAAATTGTTTATCACGGCCCTGGAAGATGTTTCTAAGGCTCTAAACTGGAACCAGAAAGGAGTGAACATCAACGGAAGCAGGCTTAATAACTTAAGATACGCAGAAGATGTTGTACACACAACAGATAATTTTGACGAACTTCAGGCCATGATAGAAGAACTCAAAGCGCAGTCAGAAAAAGTAGGGTTAGGAATGAACATACAGAAAACTAAGATCATGTCGAATCAAGAAGACAATCGCAACATCATACTGAATGGTATAGTAATTAGAAAAAACTGAAGAATATATATACCTAGGTCAATTAATAAAACCTGACAAGCAAAACTTAACCGCAGAAATAGATAGACGTATAAGATTGGAATGGTCAGATTTCGGTAGACAACATCAGATTCTAAAGAATAAGAAGATACCGCTATATTTGAGAAGGCAAGTATACAATCAATGTGTGTTACCTGTCCTAACGTATGGAGCACAGACGTGGACGCTGACGAAGAATATAACCGACAGATTAGCAAAAACGCAAAGGGCAATGGAACGATAGATGTTGAATATAAGATTAACAGATAGAGTTAGAAATGAAAATATTCGCCAAAAAACTAAAATCGTGGATGTAATAGAACACACAGCGTCACAAAAATGGAGATGGACGGGGCACACAATGAGCCTAACAGATGGCAGGTGAAACAAGGAAATATAAAACTGGAGGCCATGGACAGGAAAAAGAAGCGGAGGACGTCCACAAACTAGATGGACAGATGATTTAAAAAGAGTGGCGGGATTTGGATGGCGAAGAACTGCAGAAAATCGCAAAAGTTGGAAAAATTTAAGGGAGGCCTATGTCCAACATTGGACGGAAAAGGGCTAATAATGAATGAATGAAAAAATTAAAGAATGAAGTTCTTTGCAATTTTTTGGAAATGTACACGAAACAGAATATTCCAGATGAATCGACATTAAGAAAAAATTATATTTCCGAGTTATATGCAGCAATATTACACCAACTAAGAGAAAAAGTAGAAGATCGCAGTATTGGGGTGTCTTTTGATGAAACAACCGATGCAGAACATAGATGCGCAGCAAAGTATGTGTTTGGTATATTAGGGGTTAACGAAGAAAAAAATAAATCATACCTGCTGACTTTAAAAGTCATGGACAAAGTGAATAATTTAACAATTGCTGCTATTTTCAATAAGCTTATTGTGGCCGTCTGGAATTTTATATGAAAGTGCAAGTGGTTTGTAGTGATACTGCACCATATACGTGCAAAGCTGTGCGGGGACTGCAGATTTTGTATATGTTGATCGGTTTACACCGAGTAGCTGCCAATCTTTATTCAAACGTTAACGTGCTGATATCATCTGTGAAAATATTTTTCTCAAAGCAGAAGTTTCAGGTAGTTGCGGGGAAAGTTTTACTTCTACCCACGCCAATCATTACTTTTGAAAAAGTGTTGAAAAAGTTGTTCATGAATTCGACTGTGAAGAAGCACAGAGTATTCTGAGAAAAAAAGGTATTGGAGAAGATTTGATTTTTATTTGAGGTAATTTGGCTTGCATTTCAACTGCAATCTCTAAACTAGAAGCGAAGGGATTATCTTTACAAGACAGTAATGAAATAGTAGAAGATATGGTTAAGAGTTTAACTAAACTCAAGAAAAAGGATTTCATTAATAAATTAAACGAAGTGCTATCAACAAATACGGGTTATCAGCAACTGAAGAATATAAGTAAGGTGTTGCAAAATGAAATAGCCCTTGATGCAAGAAATGAACATTTAAATTTATTGACATTGTAAATTACGAATTTGTACTAATAGTGTCGTGTCATGTTGAGAGAGTCTTTTCACAGTACAAAAATATTCTCGCTGACAACAGGCGCAAATTTACATTCTAAAATGTATTACACCAATGGTAATTTGAATTTTCCTATGTTTTCTTTTATTGTGCATGTTTGTTGCCCGTTAGAACAGGTATATAGAACGACCAATTGTAGCAGCTTCCCTAAGCTCAACTAAAAAAGGTTTGTGAGAATATTTGACTTGTGTTGGTTTAACAATTTATTAATTTGTATATGTTTAATATCCATTTGAGAAAGGATATCTTATTTAAGAGTTTAATTTGTTTATGGCGCACGTTGTTGCTAAGTGCAATTATGATTTGTTTTTATAATTTCATAATTTTAAATTAGTAATTTTGTGTTTTTTGATTAATTATAATTAAACAATTTTGGATATAAAACATTTTTTGTGTATTTTTAATAGAAAAATAGATATGTATTGATATAACGTTAATTAATTTTTTTTCTAGTTAGTTCACTTTTTAGTGCATATTTTAGAAGTTTTTGATGCATATTTGCGTGCATATTTTGAAGTTTTTTAGTGCATTATTATCCTAAGCTTAGTGATAAATTACCTGACGAGACTGATTTTATTTTTGCGAACTGCTTGGAAAATTATAGCCGAAATTATCTTTTATTTCTTGAGTTTCACTACATGCGATTAGGATCGATTGTGTATTGGCTCATAACATTGTATACAATTATTTGCCAATTATGGTTAGATTTAGAGAATGTGCATTATGGTATATTGAGGACATTATGAAATTAATTAAAGTTATGAGATCTTTTTCTGAGACTATTGCGTACCCGAAAGTCTCTCACTTTCAGTGTATCCACGCACATTTTGCTACTACTTCAACCGTTCGAAAGAATCGTACTACTATGTCTATCCTCTCGCTTGCTTTCGCTCTTTCAAGAACAATGCTATATATGTACAGTTCAGTGTTGAAGACGCGTAATCTGCCCATTCAAATGTTTAAGAGGCGATATTCCGTCTCGTAAAAGTCGTAACGAGATGAGACTATCAATACCCAATAGAAAAGGAGTAAATCTCCTTTCGTTCAGCACCATCCCATCGCAATATTACTTATACGGTTCGATTACGACATATCCTGAAAAATGTGTTCTAATTTATTTAAAACAGACACAAACAAATGCGTATTAATAACTACTTTAATAATTAGCGTCTCGTCATACCATTTATTGCAACCTTTTGGCGTGGGTACTTCATTATACAATAAATGTCGGACGAAGCTTGTATCCAACAAAGTCCTGCAACGAACTCTGCGAACTTTCAAACAGATAAAGCAAATGCGAAACAATTCACATGCGGAGTACGCGATTGTGCCGGGACAAAACTTCTGTGATCGAGTAGTCTCTGTATGACTCCTGTTATTATTTTGCCATTTAACGTAATATTGACGCGTTATTGCTAAAATTCAACGATGCTCGAAAGTCTAAAGTCTCTCCGCACAAAGTACCAGAAAGTTGACCAAGAAACACTTGCGAAGTTGCACTAGTCCACAAAAACAAATTTAATAACTCCACAACAATTAGAGAACTGTTTCGCGCGACATACAATGAAATAACGTTTGTCCACGACTGCTGTGTATCCTTACGTGCTGTTTGCGAGGGATGGGGTAAATAAATCAATACTGTAGTATATTTGTACTAAAGCAAGAAGACCGACGGGGCCAGGAGGGTTGCATGCATGTTGTTTACAGGGGAAGAAAAACAAACAAAAAATGTTAGCTAGTTGTGAGTTCAGGCGAGCGCAATGCTAAGTATCGACTTACGCTCGTAAAGGCAACGTGCGACCGGTGTGTGAGTTAGTACCATCAGCACCACGTGATCGTTACCTTATCCTAACTCAGCTTTTCTCGGAGCTTCCGTTTCAACTTATATAATTATCGATTCGTACCATTTATACGTGCTTTTGAATAAACAATTTTTAATTACGTCGTTTTTTAAAACGCAGTTTGCTGGAGCTTTCGTTTTGTTGTTCTTTAATCGGTGCTTTTCCGTGTTCGTACTAAGAATTCCCGCAAGGAAACTTTTTCCTGTCGAACTTTTTCGAAATATGCCGAAAAGATAAGCACGAAGCAAGTAGCAAACATTTAAGCACATTCTTACTCAAAACTTTAAAAATAGTGTGGGAACAGATATACGGCAACAATAAACGTTTACAGGACAAAAACAGGGACTTACTTCCACATGTCGTATGTTAGCTACCGTTGCACAACATAAATATACCACCACCTGTTGGAATATGTATGTATGTGTGTATGCGCACAACAGAGATGTCTATCTATTCCGCTAAAACAGTAGAAGTTCTTATGATACTAACCGGTCATCGAGTCCTTTAAAGGACTCGATGACCGGTTAGTAATGTGCATACGAACTTGCCATTCACACATTATCCTTTGTCGACGTTAGGAAATTATTTTTCAATTCAACATAGTATACTTTTCGAAATAGTTTTCAACATGCAAATTTCATGAATTTCAATAAGGTCGTGACGAGGGGGATTAGCTACGACTTCGATAGAAATAAAATAATTAAAAATCTTAAAAATTCAAATTTAGAGACATCTGTATAAATTGTTCGTGTATTATTCAGATGAGAATTGACTTATTTAAAAAGCAAAATCTAGCAAAAACACTTGTTACCTCAGAAGTAAATCTGCCTTGTACCACCACGGAATTTTTAATCCAAAGAACTTGTATGGATAAACCTTTAAAACATTGCTGGTAATTATAACTTCTTCTTCTTGAAGTACCGTGACCGTTATCGATCGTTGGTTATCATGCTGGCTACCATATTCACTATCATGGTCTTATTAACAGCTACTCAGAACAACTGGGTTGTGGTTTTTCCAAACCATTACCGTAGGTTCTTTAACCAGGACGTTCTCTTCCTGCCCGGGTCACACTTATTTTTTTTATTATAACTGCAAGGTGGAAACTATTAATTCTATTACAATTTTCATTACAAAATGTTTAAAGGAGGTAACGAAAAATTACAATTACGTTTAATCCTCCCAAAGAGGGAGTTAATTACAGCTCTGAATCTATCTTAAAATATGGTTAACGAAAATATTTTAATGGTAAGTGTGTTAACAATTACTAATTCATGTGTGCTTGTTTTAAAAATAATAAATAATTATCAGTATGGCACCAGAGTCCTCAGTAGTCCAGAGTAGTGACTTAATTAATTTTGAGAAAAACGTCTGTCAATATACAGCGTGTTTAAAAAATACGTTCGAATATTTTACACACTTATAAATCTCATCAATACAAACAAAAAAGTCGTAATAAACATAGGTTCAAAAATCAGCCGTGTTCGAGATACAGAAATTATTTACGCACAGTAGGAGTGCAGAATTGTATTTATCATGTCTGCTATGGAAGAGGATAAAACAACATTTGTTTGAGTTTTATGTTTGTCATTATTGTTATTGTTGTTGTTGGAATATGAATATCAACGCGGAAATGGCAGATATACATTTCATGTATGGTAAGGCCAATGGCAATTCTTATGAGGTATGTCGCTTGTATGCCGAAGCATTTCCAAACCTGGCACTTCCGTTAATTTAATTTTTTACATATTTGTTGGCGCATTTAAATCAAGGAACGGTGGTGGTGGTCGGCCTAGATCCGTTTCTACTCCTGAAGTGGCACTTAACATGTTAAGGAGGATTGAAGAAAATCCAGGTACCAGTACTAGAAGACTTTCTGCCGAAACAGATATTAATGCTTCCCTAATTTGGAGATTGTTACGTGAGGAGCAATTGTACCCATACCATATTCAAAGGGTACAGGCTGCACGTCTGGTGTTTTGCCGGTGGACACTGGCAAGAGTTGCGAAAAACGCAAACATTGTTAGTGAAGTCTTATTTACTGACGAGGCTAGTTTCACAAGAAATGGCATTTTTAATTTCCACAACAGCCATGTTTGGTCAGATAAAAACCCTCATGTTTTTATTGAATCGAATCATCAACAATGATTTTCAATTAACGTTTGGCTGGTGTTTTTGGAGACCATATGATAGGACCTTTTTTTTCTTCCGAACTGTTTGACTGACTGACCAATTGACTTTTTGCGTAACGCCTTGCCACTATTGTTATTCATAGAATGAATATGTGGTTGATACACGATGAGGCTCCTGCACGTTTTTCAATCATGTCAGCAATTTCCTAAACAAAAATTACAACGGCGGGGGTCCAGCTGTGTGGCCACGTAGGTCTGCTGATCGCAATCTGCGCGACTTTTGTATTTGGTGATATTTAAAGTCGTTATTTTATTCAAGGTCTGTGAATAATTTAAACGAATTGCGAAAACGAATAGAACATGCCTGCCCGACTGTTCGTATGAATCCGGGAATCTTTAAAAGAATGCGGCGTTCATTTTTACGAAGATGCGAAGGATGTGTACAAATGGAAGGAGGACATGTAGAACGTCTACTTTAATTAATTATATTAAAATGTTTTATTTGTATTATTTGTATTGCCGCAGGGAACTTATTGTAATATCAAGCAAAATTTATTTTCTTAAAAAAACTTATTACGACTTTTTTGTTTGTGGTAAAATATCCGAACGTATTTTTTAAACACCCTGTATATAAGCACGCCAAACATTGTTGGGCCTTTTGTTACATTATTATTGGTAGCAATAATATGACCAGTTTAGTGTGGGGTTTTGCTATGCCAAGTACCTCGACTACCTTATTTTTATTTGTCTTTGATGAAATAAGAGTGTTCTTAACATTTATGCAATACAACACTACATTATTACTGATTACATAGCAAACTGAATTAAAAACAAACATATACAGTACATTGAAAAATGTACGCCCAGGAACTAAAAGATGTGCTAAAAGATCTGAATACAGCATCTCGAGAAATAGGACTACACATGAATCTGGGAAAAACAAGAGACGTCATAGAGCCATTCTTGAACAATTACTTAATCGAGCAAGGAAATAAATATATCTATCTCGGCCACGAAACCAGACTGGGCAAAGGCAGTCAGTCAGCAGAAATAGCGAGAAGAGTTGACCTAGCCTGGGGAGCCTTCGGTAGACTTAGACATATATTTAAAAACAACCAGATTCCTATAAACGTGAAGAAAATAGTGTTTGACACCTGCATCTTGCCAATGGCAACATATGGACTGGAAACAATGACCCTTACAATTAAAAGCGTGCATCGTTTAAAAGTTATGCAGAGAGCTATGGAGAGAGCGATGTTGTAAATATCTTTGACAGATCATATCAGAAACGAAGATATAAGATTACGAACAAGGGTCATAGATATACTTAAACGTATCGCACACAAGAAGTGGAGCTGGGTTGGTCATGTTGCGAGACAAGATAAAGAAAGATGGATATCAAAAGTAGTTTTTTGGAGACCTCGACAAACTAAAAGAAGTAGAGGGCGACCACAGCAACGGTGGCTCGACGA
>JABXWE010005642.1:0-23741 GCA_014611495.1 Limonius californicus
GTATTAAAGGCCCAATTCGAAACCTTTATTAACTTCCATTTGCGTAATTTTCAAAACCTCCATATTTATTCCAATTCTGTTGTTTGAGTTGACAATTTTCCAATCAAAATACTAAACATTTTCCAGATTATTTTTGGGCCAAAGCCAAATGAATGCCCGAGTTATAAAAGTAGCAGGATGAAGTGTAGGCAGTTGCAAATGGGTTTAGTTTAATTTTTACGGCGCGTAACTTTCAGACCGCAAAAAAAATCAGAATTACGTAAAAGTGTACTAAAACTAAATTCCGAAAATTGGATTGGCGAACGTTTGCATATTAATTATTCATTTAAAAAGGTAAAGTTTCAAACCGTGATTAGAGTTCTTTAAGAGGAGTCTGTCTTTAAAACTTCATTAATCTTCGAAGTTGCAGAAAGACAGTTGAAGAAGTAGAAAGGTTAATTACTGATTAACCTTGCAGTAATATAATTTGGAAATGGAAGTAATAATTGATAAATACATACATATATAGTTGCTGATAGTTACTAGCACCATGTTTTATTAATATTTCGTTAATATGCACCAGTTTCTGCTGCTGCTGCAAAGATGTGTGCCAAAGGATTTGGTAAAAATTGCTCGAAAACAATTGTTCGAAAGTAAATTTCTCGAATTCAATTGGTCGAGAAACAGTTCCTCGAATGGAAAGTTCCTTGAAAACCAAGTTGCTCCAATAATAATTTCTCGAAAAGAAGATAGCTCGAAAATTTTATTTTATTATATTTATGTCAAACGGCTACTTAGCTCTTAGCGAGTACAAGTAAATATGAATTCTCTGGAAATAATCTTTAAATTACCTTCCTTGCTAATGGTGTTTGACTCATAAGGAGTCCTTATCTAGAAATGCAGAATAACAACCCTTAACGAGTACAAGTAGGGGAGACGGGGGAATGGCGAACACTTATGGGAAAATTAAATTTTCTCAGATATGCGTGGACCAAATACAAATTTCTTTTATTGTATGTGTACAGAAATTAATGCTCTACAAGATTATCTATTTGAAATACTTTTATTTAGTGTAATAATTTTTATAAAAATATAAACGAAAAAGTGCATTGTTCGTCATTGCCCGTCGATAGAGGGTAATGGCGAACACAAACTTAACTATACAAAAAACGAACTTAGCGCAAATAACGTTAAACACAATAGTCACACTGGTACCCTTCAGCTGTATCTGCTCCACTGCACTCCGCATGGGCCCATTCAGAACAACTTACGCACCTGTACCCTAGTTCTCCATCTCTTCCTAATTCCATGCAAATAATACACCCCTTAGAATCGGTTTCTGTGGCTTCCAAATCGTCTAATTCATCATAACTTATCATCTATATCATCATCAGATGAAGATTCTACAATACGCCGCCGACAACTCTTCACTTTTTTAATTTTTGGTGCTACTATCTTTTCCTTCTTTTGTCGCTGTTTTAAATTTTTCTTTTGTGATTTATCCAAACCCTGTTTCCTCTTTGCTTGTTTTTTCTTCTCAGATTCTTCAAGGACTATTTTCCTAGGAGTTGATGTTAGAATTTCCGAATGTTGTTTATTTCTTCCCTTCTTGATTTGATTTTTCGATGAGGGCCCTGGAAGTGGTGCAATCTTGACAAATGAAACATTTGCTGACGACGATTGAGTACTCGTAGCTTGTGGTGCAGTATCAGATGGCGTAGTAGCTGGTGGTGGAGTACCTGGTGGTGGGGTACCTGCCGGTGCAGTAGCTGGCAAATGTTGTATTGTAGGTGTTTCACCGGATCTGTTCAATTCTGCATCTGAAACTTCTGTAACCACTGGCATTAGTTGGGAAGCTGGTGCAAAATCGTCCGCTGTAAACATGTCAGGGTTAAAAGGAAAAATTCCAGTTTTCCGAAATCCCGAGACCCCCTTTTCCATACCAGCTACATTCACATACGCTGCATTGAAAATCGACGGAAGAGCAGATGGGACAAGTTTCTCATGAGGATGAGTTTTCATATATCTATCACACTTCTTATTAAAGGCGTTTTTCAAGGGCCCATAGAAGGAAACGTCCAGCGGCTGCAGCCGGTGAGACGTGTGTGGGGGGATTGATAGCATGACAACTCCGTTGTCTCTGCAGTAGAGGTATGTTCGTAGAGACATATGACTAGCATGATTGTCAAGCAACAGAAGCTTGGGGTTCCTGGTTGATGCCATGGTGAACTTGACAAAGTGTTTCATCCATTCTTGAAACAGTTTATCTGTCATCCATCCAGATTTGGAGCAGTGGTAGATTGATCCCGCAGGTCCTCCTTTTGTCAGTGAAGGATGCATTTGCAAGCGGGGGAAGATGAACATGGGAGGCACAAATGTTCCTACCGCGTTCATTGCGCAACAAGCAGTCACATTTCTGCCTCTCTCCCGACTAGTAGCTGCACCAACCTGTTTCTGCTCCTTGGGTCCAACAATACGTTCTGGTTTCTGAACAGTCGAGATACTTGTCTCGTCGACATTATATAATTGGGATCAAATTTATATTTCTCCAGCACTGTTTCAAGGTTAGTGTAAAATCTTTTAACTTCAATTTCATTGAATGCCAAGATCCTGTTTGCACTTCTTGCCTTTGGTTTTCTGAGGCTGAGTTGTGGATTTCTCCTAATGAAACCAGCAAGCCAGTCTTTTCCTGCTAGACGGCTTTGTTGTTTAAAAGGATGTTTAATAGTATTCTTCTCGGCAAAATCAAAAACCAATCGTCGAAGTTCAAGAGGTGTTACGCCATAAAATAGTTTTGCAAGTGTTAAAATATGATTGCTCATCTCTCTTTCTTGGTCGGCTGTAAACACGGACTTTCTTCCCATTTGTGGTGCTTTTACTTCTTTTGATTTACTTCTGTCATGAAGCGTAGTCAAAGGAATATTAAATGATCTCGATACTTCTCGAAGTTTTCTCCCGTTTGCTAAAGCTTCCAAGGCTGCCTCCAGGGTCTCCTGCGTCCATCCTGCTTTATCAGTTGTTCTGCTTCTGCTACGAGGCATCTGTAAAGCTACAATGTATCTTGTCGTAAGTGCGCATGTAGGATAATGCCGAACACAAATGGGGTATTGGCGAACATTCTGTTCGCCATTGCCCCATATGCTACGGCGCGGCGTCTTGTTTATTAAAATTATGGATATTACATATTAGCTACAGTGCATGCTAATTGCTGAAAAATATGCAGAAAGACCTTAATAGCAGCTCTGCCTAACTGCAATTCAATACATTTACATGAATTAGTACTTACCTCTTTTCAAAGTGCACACTACTATTATATCGCGAAACGTCAAAACAGTAAAATGCGCATTACTTCAAAGCTGTGCCTCGAACCAGCTTCCTGCTGCATGTGACCAATATGTTCGGTCTCCCACTATGTGGCAGCACAAGTTTGCTTTGTATACGCCGTTTTAGAGTCGTTAAATCTAGATGTTCGCCACTGCACGCTGTTCGCGATTCCCCCTCCTTCCCCTAATTACTATTTCCACCTCTAGGTCTTGCTCATAGCACTTTTCTACTATTTGTTTCAACGTATGGGTTGCATCTATTGTTGACCGCCCTTGTCTGAATCCATTCTGGTACTCTCCTATTCTGTGCCCTGTAAACTTATTTAACTTTTTTAATATTAATGTTGTTAGTATCTTATACACTAAATTCAGTAGGGTTATCCTTCTATAATTTTCGCAAAGCGTCAAGTCTCCTTTCTTTGGTATTGGTAGTATAATTCCGGACCTCCACCCCTCGGGCATTTCCTCTTTCCTCCATATTTCCTTCAATAACTCGTAGATCCTTTTTTTGACTTCCTCTCCTCCTTCCTTCAGCGTTTCGCCGCCTATACTGTCTGGTCCTGCTGCTTATCTTTTTTTCAAATTTTTTATTACCTCGCCAACTTCTTCTTCTGATGGTTCTTCTACTCCTACTTCTCCCCCTTTTTCTTCTTCGCCACTCCTCTCTTCGTCTTCTTCCTTCTTTGTGGCTTGTTTCATATATCTTTCCCATTCTTTCTTGTCTATATTAACCGTTGTTTTTCTTCTCCTTTTTTGTTTTCTAATTTCCTGGCATAACCTTGTGTTATTTTTGCTATCTTTTTCTATCTTGTCCATCATGTCATCAATCCACTCCTGTTTTTTGTTTCTTATTACTCTTGCTGCTTCTTTCCTTATTTGTTTGTATTCTTCATAGTCATTCTCTCTGTTTGTTCTTATCCATTTTAACCTTTTCTCTTTCTTCCTTCTTATTAGTATTTCACATTGCCCGTCAAACCAATCTTTTATGTATTGTTCCCTTCTTCGACCTATTACTTTTTCTGCTGTTTTGAGTATCTTAGTTTTTATGTTCTCCCATGTTGTTTCTAAGTATATTGTCATTTTCCTTCTCTTTGTTTAGCTGCTTCTTTAATTCTTTTTCATACTCTCTTCTTTTTTCTTTGTTCTGTAGTGTTTCTATGTTCCATTTTCCTTTTAGACTTCTTTCCTGTCTGATCTTTACTACTCTCAGTTTTACTTTCGCTGTTACCAATTGGTGGTCCGTGTTTACACTTGTCCCTCTATAGGTTCTTACATCTTGTATCATTTTTTGCTCCTTCTTTTTAATTATGATATGGTCGATTTGGTTTCCTTCGGTCTTTCCTGGCAGTAACCCTGTCGTTTTATGTTCCTTCTTATGTTGAAATATTGTGCTAGCTGTTATCATATTTATTTGTGCTGCTAGGTTGCATAGCCTCATTCCATTATCTGTGGTTTTGTCATGTATGGTATGTTTCCTTGCCACCTTCCTTATGAACTCCCCCTTCCCTGTTTTAGCATTAAGGTCTCCTGCTATTATTATTGTGTCGTGTTTCGGTACTCCTTCACACACTTCTTCTAAATTTTCATAGAACTTGTCTTTTTCCGTTTCTGTTGCCACTTCTGTGGGTGCATATGTATTTATTATTGTAATGTTTGCTATTTATATTTTATTCGCAGATACGATATCCTACCATTTACTTTCTTAAATTCTATTATTCTTTTCTTTACCTCTCTATTTACCATAAGCGCAGTTCCAACCTTTCCTTGTTTTTCTTCCCCTCCATACACGATTGTAAATTTTTCTTTCTCTATTCCTCCTTCTCCTTTCCACCTTATTTCTTGTAGTGCCAATATTCCTATTTTGTATCTCTTCGTCTCTTTCCCTATTTCTTCCATTTTCCCCATTTCTAGCATTGTTTGCATATTTCATGTTCCAATTCTCATCTTCAATTTCTCTTTGTTTTTCTTCTTTTTCATTTCTTTTTCTGTTTTTTTTTTGTCTTCCTGTTATTTATTTCGTTGCTCTTTCTTGCTGCTTGTCGTCATTTGTGTTTCCGCCCCGCTCTCGTTTCTTGCTAGTTTTTTGACTTCTCTTGAGATTGTGTTGTCTTCGTAGTGTTCCTCAGGGTTTCATTTAAGTTTTCCTCGTATCGTGGGTTCACTTTTTCGTTCTCCCTTTTTTCCTTTGCATGTGGTGTTAGCATGGTCTGAGCCCAATTCTTTTTCTTTGCGACTGCTTCTTTGGGGGATTTATCGTCATCTGTGGATCTTTCTCTTTTCTTCCTTTCCTCCTTCTCCTCTATTTTACTGCCTCTTCCACTATATCTCTTATTATAAATTGTTATTCCCAATTATTTAAAGCTTTGCACTGATTCAAATTTATAGCCTTTAATTTTTAGATATTCTTCATTGCTGTTGTCACTATATTTTAATTAATTTGTTTTATTTTCACCGATTCTTAAACCCATTTTTTTTGTTTCCCCCTCTAGTCTCATGAAGCTTTTTATTAGCCCCTACCTTGTTCTACTGATAATTGTAATATCGTCTGCTTAAGCGATAATTTGTGTGTTTTTAATATTTATTGTCCGTTCCAACTCTGATTTTCTAATTGCACCTTCTAAGGCTATATTAAACAATGTAGCTGATAGCATATCTCCCTGCCTAGCGCCTTGTTGTACATTAAAGCTTTCAGTTGTATTATTTTCTATTTTCACTACTGCAGTTGAGGTTTTTTTAGGGTCATTTCGACAAGATTTACTATTTTTTCTGGAGTCCCCATGTAACTACTCCAGTTCTTATATTATTTTTTCTCTTATTACTTTATTGAAAGCCTGTTTAAAGTCTTATGAATAGGATGTAAAGAGTTATGTGATATTCTTATGCTTTTTCTAATATTTGTTGTACTATGTGTATTGCGTCTGTAGTTTTTCTTTAATTATTTTTGAGATCACTTTATAGGCCACATTTTATAAATTATAATCTTATTCCTCTCTAATTTGAGCAATCCTCTAAATCTCCTTTTTTGTGGATTGTAAATATTACACCTTTCTTCTGGAGGTTCACCTGGTGGTTCACGGAAACCGCTTACGGGATGGAAATCTTCCTAGTTGTGTACAGGGTAGGTCAAGATTAAGGCGCCACCTTCCAGATCACAGCTGATTACCAGTTCTCGTGGAAGGCCGAGAAGCCAGCAGCTTACGGGAATCGGACTCACCGTTATTGTGCCCCCTCCTATATGTAAAGCTTGCAAAGTTCATGCACACAAAGATAAAAAAATATACAAAGATAATGGTAAATTTCAAGACAAATATAATTCTACTTCTTTTAAATTACTGACACATGATACAAAAGAATATAACGATTACATTGAAAATGGTAATATTTATGGTTAATTAATACAAGATTTTGTTGGAACGTTCGAACTGAAAAAGGCTCACCGTCAGCGGCTTGCGATCTGTGAACTGTTTTAACCGAATTGACACCGCCTGAGAATATTTGGTACAGTATTTTTTGATTCAACTTGTATAAGGATGGAAAGTAGTTCAAATGACATAATCACTTCGTAAGTTACTCAACCTGAAAGAATATTTTGACAGACCACCGAATTGTTCCAAATAACAAAGCGTTGTTAAAAAAGTATTTGAGTAATACTAATAATATTTTTTGCTTTTACTCTTTTCTACTATAAAGGTGAGATATATTCCCATATTTTTGCAATTACATTTTACTACTTCTGATTTGTTTCCACAGCAGAACGTGTGTATATCGACATGGATAGCTTACCTGATATGAATGAAGATGTTAAACCCGATGTTAGCAGTGTGACTTCGCTATCGAACCTTACAGAATCTACGTACGATGTCTGGCATGAAACCAAAATCAACGGAGAATTATCTCCGAGTGAGTTGGAAACGAACGGTAAATTTACGGTTATGATCTAACTTTATTTTAATCTTATTTTTGAGTATGGCCGTGAAAACTTTACATGTACATGGGGATAAGCTGATTGGTCCGTAATTCTGTGTGAGTTCATTTTTTCCCTTTTTAAATAGCAATATTATTTATTGATTTTTTCATCAGGATACTTCTTAGGATTTCGTTGAACAATATTCTTATGAGATAGAGCATTTCCGGTGTTGCAATTTTAATTTGTTTATGACTAATTTTACTTCTTGTATTACTGACAATTCATTGTTCATCACTTCATTATCCTCTATTCCCTCTTATCTTATTATTGCTACTGTTTATGTAAGTCATTCAGTTTCAGCCCTTGTTTATTCTCTTTTCGTATGTTTAGTCAATCCCGTTTTTTCTATTATAGTTTGTATTTCTTGCTTTTACTCTTTTCTGATGTCCTTTCTTATTTTTGGTTTAGTTAATTTGTTTACTTTGCAGCATTGAATTCTATTTGATATTCCTGATCTCTTTTTCAGCTCTGCTTGTTCCTTTATGACTTTTTTGTTCTTTGATAGTTTCTTGCTGACCTTGGGCATTTTTTCTTTTCTTGCCTTTCTACGTGGCTGAACATTTCTTTGTACTCTTTTTTTCTTCTATTATTTGCATGTCTTCTGCCTTGAAGTTGTTTGAAGATTTTCTCTGTATTTAACTGGATTTATTTCTTAGCTTTTTAAACGTTTGTCGTTTTTTTGTCCATTTTTATGGTTATCAGAGATCGTACCATTCCGTATTTTATATTTATTTCTTTGTTGTTGCTAGGAATAGAGTCAATTACGATTTATACATTCCGTTTGGCGATTTTCATGTCCATCTCCAGCTGCTGTGTCTTTTAAAAACAGTATTGATAATTTTAAAGTTTATTTTTTATCAAAATAATTAGGGCCCTTCCTGGTTCGTGTCTAAATCCATGTTGATACGGATCTGTTACGGTCCCGTCACTTCGTTTTTTCTATCCTATTTTGCTGATATAACCTCAATTACTAGAATATAATTTGACCTTATTGGTTCTCTATCTATTACCTGCTCTAAATCTTTGTAGTACTTTCCTGTCTCTTCCTCTATAGCCGAAGATATTGCTGCGTAAACTTAGATTACGGATAGTCTTGTTTTGGCTATTTTTAAACTTGCTGTTGCTATTCTGTCTGAATGGCTGTAAAACTCTTCTATCATCTCCTTTTTTTCCTTATACAGGGTTGTTCATTAGTGCGTTATTGACATGAATAAAATCATTTGGAAGTTTATCTTTCAGTAATATACTGCCAAAATGCAACTGGTTTTAATAAAACTCCAAGATGAGGTAGGTAGTAGTTATTTTATTAATACCATTATGTTACGTACGTTTCGCCCAGGTTATCGGGCTTCTTCAGACATTCATTCGTAAATAATCTCTCAAACACGTGCACATTATATGTTATGTGATGCAGGATAGTAGCATCTTATGACATTTACACATTTAATTAAAAGAACACGTGACTAAAACATTTAATTTATAAATTAACAAAAGTCATGATTTTATAAAATGGCCGCGAACCAACAATGATTTTTGGTTCGCGGCCATTTTATTGTGGCTTCCATCCTTATGACTAGAGTTGGGCAGATATGCCATTAAGATAGTGCATATATGCACTACTATATGCCACAAAAAGCTTTCAATATATGCACGAATATGCAGTAACCTATTGAGATATGCACTTATGGATGCACTAAAAACAAATTTTGTTTATAATAAATTCCTAAAAATTGTGTATGACATGATACGATAAACTCTGACATTTATTTTAAACTATAATTCATAAGTTAAAGCAAGTTTTGAATCAAATGCTGTCGCATTTTGTTAAAAGAGAATTAATATGTTGCAACCTATACCAGATTAGGTAAAGATAGGTAATAAAGCGCAAGTTGCAAACTACTGCTTTCTTTTATGTTGTGTTGCTTGTAGTGGACTGACTTACAAAAACATTATTTCTTACAAAGTTAACATATCCCTACCATTAATTATCCAATGAGATTCTTTATTAAGAAACTGCAACAATTTACATAAACAGGCAGAATTTCCACATGCATAGCACATCCTGTGTTGGTACTAACATAATGCACAATTAAGCAAATCAAAGTTTGACGACTACTATTACAAATATTTGCAACACGTAGAAATGAAAGGTCGACAACTCCTATTAATAATGTATAATGTAAAATAAACGGTTGTCGACTTCTCAACAAATACATTTATCGTTCTTCGGTATTTTTAATTACAAGCACATGCAAAAAGGAGCATACCCTACATCACACTAAAAAATTTTCTTGAAATTTGAAACTAGATACACGAAAAATGGAGAAATATAAACAATAAATTATGCATACAATATTCTGTTTACAATCTATTCTTTATTAGTTGCATTACAATAAATAACCATATGTTTTTCAATATTGTCAATTACAAAATCCTGCCGTTTATCTTCCAATATATTTTTGTAGCTGGAGAAACTTCTTTCTACATCACACGATGTTCCAGGGAAATATTTAAAGAAATATGATTTCTTTACCCCGAAACATTCGTCGTTGAGGTCGTTGTTTAAAAAATGTCCATTTAAAATATTTTTTTATCAATTTTACAGTTGAAAGTCCGCTGTTTTTCTGAATTAAATCTTCAATTTTATTACAAATTTTTTTACTTATTTTATATTTATTTTTATTGAGGATGAAATGAAAATTTTCGAATAATTCTAAAGAATCCACGAGAAGCGGGTTTTGTGTTTCCAGCTTATTAATAATGTTGGGAATTTCAGAAAAATGAGACTTTATGTAGGATTCTTGAAATTCTAATTCAATAATTTTCAAAATACCTTGACAATGTGCCACAGACTGAGCACAACTTGAATCAAAAGAGTTTACAACAATTTTAAAATCACTTCGCAATAAAATAGAGCGGCTTCAATCTACGTTCCCCATCTGGTAAGGATCGGCTGTGGAGGTAATGGAACATTCTTAAGCCGTTCTTTGTAAATTTAGACGCGAACTGGCGATTTTAGGAATACCTTCTTCCCGTTATTAATTAGTTTATTCACCAAAGGAAAATTGCATCTAATTGTAAAATGGCTGGTTTTTTCGAGTTATTTTAACAGGAACTGGAAAGCTGGAAGAACGATTTCCGTTCAAGACATCAATAATAAAATTCGCAATATATCTTCCTTCGGCATCGGTGGTTTCGTCAACGTTAAACGAAATATAATTATTCGAAATAACGTTCCTAATTGTTTGAAGTTTTTTTTCGTATAATTTTGGAATGTGCGTTCTGGAAGCTGTTGCACGAAATCATCATTAACGTTGCTAAAATTTTCGTTTTAAGGCTGGTCTTTAGCAAGAGATATTTGATCGCAAAAATTACATTCTAAAAACCAAATTACTGCTAAACGCTGAAAGCTAGAAAAATTCTCACTTCATAAATTGATTATACAATGCCTTCTTGCCCAGGGCAAAGAAATCAAATTTTCAAATTTTTGACAATAAACATATGTGAGGCTCTTTTATAAAAGAGGCGTTTTAGCCTATAATTGACAAACGAATTGTGTTTTTGAAAATCCGGCTCTTTAGCATGGTGAACTATGTTATTCAGATGGTAAAATTTGATTAATCAAATCTTCAACTTGTTTAGCGTCTTTGTAATTTGATTATTACTACTGAGAATTAGACCTAAAATATTCAAAAATTTGATGAAAACTTAGGCAACACCTCTTACACGAACAAAATTATCCAAATATATTAATCCTCGTCAACTACAGATGAGAGGTTAATCCCATAAGCCGATCTCGTAAGAGATAACCCACTCGAAGAAGAAGAAGAAGAACACCAGAAATTAAATGACCAGAATGGACTTTGCGAAGTGCGTGTCATACAAATTTTCTGGTGTATTAATAAACCAAAATTCTTGGGTATTTTATATTTTGTTAAATAAAATAATGTTCATGAAATCCAAATGTGGGCGGCACATACCGGTTTTGCTACTTTCGAGTTATATTGTTCAACTGATTGGTTTGTTATATCATATATCAAACTGTTGGACTGACTAGCCACACGCCGCGTGGCGGCTAAAATTTGCTCCAATAAACCACTTCGCTAAATTTCAGGAATCAAATTTAATTCATTATCTTTCGGACCGTTGCAAAAATACCCTCGTTCCCTACAGCCACTGTGATTTCCAAGAATGTGGATTGGACCGTTTAATATGTTTAATTCCAGTTGTTTAATTTTTTCTGGTACCGGGACGTCTTCATTCTTTCTATATTCAATAGCTTTGGTAATTGCGCTTCTGAATCTGAGAAGATTGTTGGAAACTGCAGTTTCTAATATGGTATTTTGAAAAAAATTACCAGTGGCAGTAACCAGAATGCCCAAAACCAACACTGTAACGTTGTGCCCTTTTCTGCTTATTGGGTCACTCGTTAAATTACTTATATTGCTCGGGTAAGCTCGTGAGATGTCCAGAGATCAGTAACAACAGCTTGTGAATAACAATAGGTTTATTAATAAATGTTCATAAATAAATATAATCTGTTTGTACAAAAATAAAATGAAATTCTGTATTGATTAAGTATGCGACAAATTCTGGGTACGGCCCTGTGCTCCGCTCTGGTAGCTTCAATCGCCTCGGGGACGTTGTAGCTACTCTCCAAGAAGCGGACGCTGATTGGCTGCCGTCCGTGAACTTGCGCCGTGTTGTTCGTAGGTGGCAAGATGGCTGCCACCGCTGCTCTAATTAAAGTGACAGAAAAATACACGATTATATCTTATTGTGAATTCGCGAGTGTGCAAGTTCTCTGGTAAATAGTTCAGGTTGGTGATTGTGAATAAAGATTCTCCCAGTGTAGGCCGACTTTACGAAAATATACATGAATTTTCAGAAATAAAATTCTCAATGATCGCTTCGCGTCGAGTTCCTCTGGGTTACTTCGACCTAGGCAGTTCTGAATAAACAATCGGTAGGTATGATTCTCAAATTTACGTTAATAACGATTTCAAACAGGAAATAATTTATACTAGCTTTCCTGGAATTGCAAAATTCAAACTACGCGTTTGTCACAGTGTATTTGGTTCGATTTTTGTTTAACCTGGCTTCGCTTTTTAATAAATCTTAATCGGGCGGGACTCTGAATTCTACAGTGGGAAATTATCGGGCACAGTGTTTAATAAATCTTATTTCGCCGGCCAAAAGTTTCTCTGGTCGTTACGTAAATAAAATACAGGACAAATTTCTCACACAGACTTGCACAAAAGATTCTCTGCGTCTAAAGACTGTGTATCGTTCTGGGTTATCCGAAATTGCTCCGGTTCGTCCAAGTATACAGGGTACTCAAATTAAAATTTGTCGGATCGTGGAAATTCCTCCACACTCACGGAAAACTTTGTACAGGGGGTTCAACTAGTAATAGAAAAGATTACAACGTTTCTACGTCACCAATTCGAACACTGGTTCAAAACGTTATAATAATCTACTGGCAGGACTTTTTATCGCCGTGGGAGAATTCAAACACTCCCCCGTCCAGCGTTACAAAGGTCTCCAATACGGAAATCGGTCGGTCGGGTATAAACAATATTAAAATAGCTAAGCAGGTTGAACGATAAATAATTACCAACTTCAATGCGAAACAAATGTAATACGAACCCAAAAGGTCCTTTGCCGGTCGGTCGGCTCGATTAAACTTTCACGGCGGCTGCCTGCGGTCGAAGGCCGGACGATAGCTCGGCGTCGGAGAATCGGACTGGAAATATAAAAATTTGTAAACGGTTAATGCAACACCGGCGAACACTGGAAAATTAATTCACTCGCAGGTATGGTACGCATTTAATTAAACGGGACTGTATTCACTTGGTTAATTTTACAGGATCGGAATATTTAACTGGGATCTTTTAAGAACAATTCTTAAAGGAAAAAGAGCGACTGTATATTTCTGACTTTTGAATCAATCAAGAGCCGGAAATATACAGTCAAAAAGTGATTTCAAATTGGCCACGCTGGGGTTTTATACTGGCCATTTCGGGGTAGTCGGACATGCTCGTATTCCCACTCCAACGGGAAAGGAGCGTTTGCTTCTGGCGAATTCTCGGATGACGACGGTGACAGATGTTTGTTGTTCTTATTCTTATCTTCTGAACGCCAAAATGTGGAGTTTTTGAGATTGCTAATTACTCAGCAATTTAATTCAACCTTCACATTTTTACCCCGTTACAACACAATGTATCAAATTAGACGGAGCAAAGACACCCAAAACCATAAACTGTTAATTCGATTTAGGCCCTCAAAAATACTAAATTCAGAGGAGTTTAACAAAACCTAAAATTATCACAACGCACTAAACCCGTACAATAATTAGACATTTCAAAAATGATGAAAATCGATAAAAATAGCTGCTATTAGTTATAAAAATAACTGAACCCGTAGCTACACAACATCCGTCCTAATGCAACAAACAATAGTAACAGAACAGAGCAATTATTATTCTTTGTAATTTTCTAATTTAAATAACGCTACTCACACGCAAATAAACACAAATTGTTATTTGCCTATGACCTACTCCACCGGTAGGCGGCTATTACTCATGCCCCTAAGCCCCTTAGGTAGTGACAATGTTTTGATTTTTATCTTAAAGATTAACATTCTTTCGTGTACGTTGTTATTATAGCCAGGTAGACGATGAGTTTTGGGTTGCATACCACTTTCTATTTTAAAATCGGAATTTTCCCTAGCTAAAGACCAGCCTTAAGTAGTTTAAACAATTCAGCAATAATTGTTGTCGTGGCTCGTTTGCGTTATTTTTTCTTTTGCGATGTGGGCCAGTAGCTACATGCTGATCAAGTTGAAACTTCTTTATTAACGTTGATCTGTAAAAACAATAACTGAGTACTATGGGGCTTGGACCTTATTGAAGGTCCGAACACTAAATATATTTGAATAAGAAGACAAAATTGGAGAGCAAGATATATTAACGTCTGTACAAGATAATGGATTTCTGTAACTAAGTAAACAATAACAAAAACTTATATATAACCCAAAGCAAGGCAACCCGATAAATGTAGTGGACGCGCACTACAGTACAATAATTTATTAGAGAGTTAGAGGATATGGCAACTAATTGAGGGGAGCTCTGCCGATTTCTTTGCAATATGACATTTATTAAATCTTTAATTTAATTCTTAAACCCAGTGACTGATGATAATATCAAATAAAAAATGGGAATATAATCTTTTAATTTAACATTAAGGGATGTTCCGGATTGCCAATATTTAAATAGAGAGAATATGGTGCCACTATAGTATGCGGCCTACCACACAGTATATGCTAACATTGACAGCTATCAATATTTTGTTAGCCAAAACCTACGATTGAAAACTGATTGCGAAATTGATAGTCAAAAGAGTAATTTTAAACTAGTTTTACTACCTTTTGGTGATAGTAAAGTGATGTATTATACATTATTGAATACAGGGTCGTTAAGATCCATTTACTTTCATTTATTTTCAAATTTCAAATAATATACATTATCTACACACTTCGTTGGATTAGAACTTACTTTCAATACTTTACAGGATTTTTTTAGCATTATGTATGGGTGTAGGAGTATACAGGGAATGTTTCTTTCTAGTATACATTGCCTATGTATACTTTTAAAAAGAACGCGTCAATTACGCCTATTGTGTAGGCAACCAACTATACCGACAACTAAAAAACAGAAGCCAACGTCACGGTAGTTGTGAATTATTTGCGTATGAAGGTTATGTTAATGCAGTGTTTATATTAAATAAGTATTTCACTCTGTATATAGGACACAGATGATGACTTTTTTGTTAAATACAAAAATCGACAGGGTGATGTTTTCGTAAGGACAAAGAACAGCGTACTTCCTTTTTACAACACAAATACACCAGCGGCAAAGTGGTGTAATGGTCAGCATAGCTGCCTTCCAAGCAGTTGATCTGGGTTCAATTCCCGGCCATCGCGAACTTTTTTTTAATCATTATTTTCGTTATTTATTTATTTATTTATTTTCGAATTAATTATAATTTCTTCAGCGTAGCGTAAAATATTTAATTTCATTTCTTCGGTTAAAACGTGAGTACTTTTAGTTTTTATTTTATGGGAATTTACTACGCATCCCTCTGATTTAAATTTTCTAACAATTGTTTGTATGGTTCGAATACAAGGAATCTGGATATTTTACTGAAAATAAGTCTCTCACAGTTCTTAAGCTGTTACCATTCTGGTACCACATTAGAATTTTCACTTTTTCGTCTTTACTGTACTTGGTTGTATAAAAAACGCAAGAAGACACTAAATAAAGATTAATTTTATTTTTTAATCAAGAATTAATGTGATTGCTGTGGTCGCAGCATGCTTGAGTTGTCTATATAGTTGGTTGCCTACACAATAGGCGTAATTGACGCGTTCTTTTTAAAAGTATACATAGGCAATGTATACTAAAAAATTCCCTGTATATAGGTACATACATTGTATATGTTGCTGGTTTTGAGGTTTCCGCGGGTGTTGTATGCTGTAATTGGCTTCCAGGTATTCTCCCGCGTAGTAACTTCTTGGTCCTGGGATGGACCGGGATGGTTGTCCTGACGACGTTTCGGCAAAATCACATAATCATACTACCTGCAGACAAAGGCAACGCAACAGTAGTTATAGACACTACGGAATACAACTCCAAGATAAAAACACAGCCCTATCGCCGAAGACATACAACGACGGCTGATACCCAGGGAGAAATCATCCAGATGTCCAAAACTCTGTGGGCTGCCAAAAGTACACAAAGCAGGAGCACCTCTCAGGCCAATTGTCAGTTCAATAGGATCCCCCCTACAACAGCTGGCAAGATACCTGGCAAAACATCTACAACCTCACACCGAAGAAGCCGCATCTTACGTTAAGAACGCAAGTCATTTCATCGAGTTACTGAGGAAGGAAAAAGTAGAGCCAGGCTGGTTACTAGTAAGCTTCGATGTGGTGTCACTGTTTACCAACGTTCCCATAGAAGAATCTCTGGAGATAATCAAACAAAAATATGATCTACCAGCCCACATAACGGAATTGACGAAACACTGCCTCAAGAACATGGACTTCCTGCACAACAACCAACGGTACGAGCAAATAGAAGGCGCACCAATGGGCTCTCCGCTATCCCCAGTCATAGCGAATCTATTCATGGAAAACCTAGAACAAAAAGCACTAGAATCAGCAGTTCATAAACCCATACTCTGGCTACGATATGTGGACGACACCTTTGATATTTGGCAACATGGAGAGGCACACCTTAACAACTTTCTGGACCATCAAAATAGTCTCCACCCGAAAAGCAAATTCACAATGGAAATGGAATCAGAAAACTAACTACCGTTCCTGGATGTTTTGGTCAAAAACAAACCGGACGGAAACCTGGGTCACACGGTGTACCGGAAACCTACTCACACAGACCGCTATCTCAATGCGCAGTCACGCCACTATCCGGCACAACTTCGATCAGTGGTTAAAACCCTGGTTACCCGTTCTCAGAGATTCGCAGACCCAGAAAACGTAGACCAAGAAATGAAGAAACTTCGAAAAGCCCTACGACAAAATGGCTTCACGAATCAAACTATCAATGGCGCACTTAAACCCAGCCGAGCGAAGTCACAGGATGATAAAGAAAAACCTACATCCAAAGCCCACTTGCCTTACGTCAAAAGAACAACAGAATTTCTAGAATTCTACGAAGGCACAATGTGGAAACAACATTCACAACCAACAGAAAGATCAGCACCCAAGAAACCTAAATTCTCGTGATGATACCCAAAGACTACCATCCGTTTGGAAACCGGTTCTCGTCAAAAAAACAAATACGCAACAGAATCCAACAAGTAAACATAGAACCACCTCAACAAAATCAGAACGCTCCAGCCACAGCCGGTCCCGTCACACGCAACCGAGCCCGGAATCAACCAAGCGCAACCGCACGGAACGGTCAAGAAGTATATATAGCCCTAGCGGAAACGCACGTCAATAGTCGTATTACAAGAAGCTCCAGCAGAAAGTCCGTCCCAGGACCAAGAAGTTCCTACGCGGAAGAATACTTGGAAGCCAATCACAGCATACAACACCCGCCGAAATCTCAAAAGCAACATACATATACATTAGTATACATTGCCTATGTATACTTTTAAAAAGAATGCGTCAATTACGCCTATTGTGTAGGCAGCAAACTATACCGACAACTAAAAAACAGAAACGTCATGGTAGTTGTGAATTATTTGAGTATGAAGGTTATGTTGATGCAGTTTTTATATTAAATAAGTATTTCACCCTGTATATAGGACGCAAATGATGACTTATTTGTTAAATACAAAAATCGACGGGTGATGTTTTTGTAAGGACCGTGAACATTGTACTTTCTCTATACAACAAAAATACATCAGCGGCAAAGTGGTGTAATGGTCAGCATAGGTGCCTTCCAATCAGTTGATCCGGCTTCCATTCCCGGCCGTCGCAAACTTTTTTTAATTATTATTTTTTGTTATAACTATTAATTATGATTTTTTCAACGTATCATAAAATATTTAATTTCATTTCTTCGGTTAAAACGTGATTACTTCTAATTCTTATTTTATGGGAATTTATTACGCATCCCTCTTATTTAAATTTTTTAACAATTGTTTGTATGGTTCGAATACAAGGAACAGGTCTTTCTAGATAATTTAGTGAAAATAAGTCTCTCACAGTTCTTAAGCTGTTACCATTCTGATACCACATTAGAATTTCCACTTTTTCGTCTTTACTGTACATGGTTGTATAAAAAACGCAAGAAGACACTAAATAAAGATTAATTTTATTTTTTAATATTGAAGTAATTTGATTGTTTTGGTTACAGCATGGTTTAGTTGTCTGTATAGTTGGTTGCCTACATAATAGGCGTAATTGACGCGTTCTTTTTAGAAGTATACATAGGCAATGTATACTAACAAGAAAAATTCCCTGTATATTATAGAAGGCGAAAAATATCTAAGGGTTATTAGTTTAGTCAGATCATCCGGAAACAACAATGTAGCTGAAAGATTTCTACAGAACCGTTATTTTAAGCGAGGACGCCGCAGTTTCCATTTTACTGAAACATGGACTTCTGGATGAACCCCAGCAAGCAGAACCGTGTCATCGACGTGGGACCGTCATGCAGGAGAAGGGGAAACAAGATAGAGACGGAGAATCCAGACCTGTGCTTTGTTGCCCTCGTAAGGCATCTCAAGTGACACGGTCAGTTCGAAGAAGCAACGAGTTTTCAACAAACTAAACTCCAAACTTAGCCTGTGCGATATTCTGGAGGTCGTGTTCTTCGCCACTGAAGAAACACCATCACTGACTGGTACAATATGTACCGAACAGTATGCAGTGTTAAAGTTTTCTGCGACAGAAAAGGGCAGATGGTGGGCACCATAGATAGCCCCATACAAATTAATGAAACCAGATTTGCTGGTAGCCGAAAATACAATCTAACCATAATATATATACCGCAAACTGCAGTAGTAAAGTGATGGTAGACCGCAATCTAACGGTAGACCGCATACTATAGAATATTTTATTAAATTAAAATAACGGAATACATACCTCTTTTGTGCAACCGGTACGAAACACAACACTTCCATCATATTTAAAGCATGCGTGCGGCTTCAAGCACTTCTATATAAATCGGTGTTTGAACTACCAACTTTAGGCATTTTCACAAATCTCGGGTTGATACTTGCAGCTTTGATAAGCACTAAATACACAACATCGATATCTTCTAAGAATCAGCAAAAATCCCAAATACGTACTATTTTCCAAGAAATGTTCACTGAATACTGAATTACTTACGCAACTAATACAGTCTTTGTCCTATAAGCTAAATCTGCGTTCACCTGAACTTTCTGTTGTCAGATATTTAGGAAATATTAAGTTATTTCCCCATAAGAAAGAAAATATGCACGAACATATGCTACGTGCCGTAAAGTTGTAATATATGCAAAATATGCAAAAGAATATTTACTTTTTTATGAGTCTAAACATTAAAAGAACGTGTATTCACGAAAAATTAACAAGTTATGCTCAATCGGAAGAGATATGCAAATATGTGTTTGCCCAACTCTGTTATGACATGCCTCGCCCACTGCAGCCTTTGTAGTTTTATGACGGTTTCAACTGGGGGTTCTTCTAAATATTGTTATATTTCATGGTTGCATCTTACCCATCATTCTCCGCCGTCCTTCACTGGTCCTAATATTCGCTTTAAGATTTTCCTTTCAAAAACATTTAGCGGATCCGTTGTTTTTTCATGAGAGTCCTTGCATTTTGGCAGTACATCAATTAAGAAAAAAGAAACATTCCCAAATTATTTTAATAATGCCAATATTGGACTTTGACGCACTATTGAGCAACTCTGTATATCCGGAATCCTAAGGACCCAAAGAGTTTGCACCATTCCTAGTTTGTTTTTGTTTTCGTTTTTGTTAATCTCTGCTGCGGTTTTCTTCTCCTTCTTCGGATCTGTGGTTCTGTTCCGCTTTCTTCTTTTCTTTAGTTTGTTCTAGTATTTCTTTTGCTTGTTGTATATCATTTTCTTCTATTTTTTGCTTTCAACGATCAGTGAGCTGTATTTGATTATTGCGTGCTTTCCTGATTCTCTGAGTTAGTACATTAATGGAAGCAAGTATTTTCTCACATTAAGATATTCTTCGGGTAGTCATCTATTATTATTTTTGATCCCTTGAGTAGTTTTTTGTTTCCAAATATTTGATATTTAAGTCTCATATTTATCGTGCTTACTATTAGTGGGCTGATCGCTGCCAGGTCCCGTGCTTCATATTTTACTGTCAATTTGTCATTTACTGGCTTTATGACCATTTTTTCCAGTTCAAAGTAGTTTGCTGTTTCAATTTCAAGACCGTACAATACTCTGTGTCCTTTCTGTTGTTCTCTTTCGAAATTATTCAACCTTACGTCTTGTTCGGTTAATTTTTTGTTTATTCTTGTTTGATTTGGTTGAACATTTTCTATTAATTTTACTATACCGCTGTTGTTTCTGTTTAGCTCATCTTTTAGTTCTGTTTCTGCTTTACTCGTATATCTCCTCTAAATTGATCTTTTGAGTCTTCACGTCCATTTCGTTATCAAATTGATTAAATCTTGGCACAACATGATTGTTTGCAACGTCAGTCAGTACAACAAATTTGCATTAGACACCTAAAATAAATTCTAAGTGAAATAGCACAAGCAAGTAGCAGTAAATACTAATAAAAGAGGGTTTTCCTTCAAAAACAATTATAAGGAAGTTTTGGTATTTTTACAATGCTTGCCCATGTAATTTGTAGCAACTGTAATAATATGAAAACTTCCATTCAAATTGACCAAATATTAGTAATTTAATGATGTGTGGTAAATGTTAATAATTCCTTAATTGTTATATAAAATTGGGATAATTTGGTCGTCTTTTAAAATGATTTCGTAGTAGTTTAAATACTTATGTAATATTTAGTAACCCACAGATAAACATGCACATATGTTACAGTAAAACCAGAAGAGATTCAGATATCAGAATTGTCTTCAGAAGCTTCCGATTTAAAACATGATGTTAAATATAATAAGGATTGGTCGATTAAACTGGAATCATTACATGAAGAATTAGATATAAAACCTGAAATCTGTAGTAACAACGAAGATCATGAAATGATAGAACCTCCATTGAAGTGCATCGTGCAACGAAATGTTAAAACTCATACTGAGGAAAAGTTATATAAATATAATGTATGCGACTATGGAAGAGCATCTAAGTTTACCTTGCAACAACATATGACAACACGTACAGGCGAGAAACCATTCAAATGCAATATATGTGACTTTGAAAGTGCAAATAAGTATTGCTTGCAAAATCATATGACAACTCATACAGGAGAGAAACCCTTCAAGTGCAATATCTGCGATCATGAAAGTGCACGCAAGAGTAGCTTGCAATTGCATATGAGAACTCATACAGGAGAGAAACCTTTCAAGTGCAATATCTGTGATCATGAAAGTGCACGCAAGAGTAGCTTACAATTGCATATGAGAACTCATACAGGAGAGAAACCTTTCAAGTGCAATATATGTGACTATGAAAATGCACAGAAGAGTAGCTTGCGAACGCATATGAGAACACATACAGGCGAGAAACCTTTCAAATGCGATACATGTGACTTTGAAAGTGTACACAAGATGAGTTTGGAACGTCATATGAGCATTCACACAGGACAAAAGCCGTTCATGTGCAATATATGTGGCTTTGAAAGTGCACACAAGATTAACTTGCGAAGGCATATGAGAACACATACAGGCGAGAAACTTTTCAAATGCAATATATGTGACTTTGAAAGTATACGCAAGGATAGCTTGCGAACTCATATGAGCACTCATACAGGAGAAAAACCCTTCAAGTGCAATATATGCAACTTTGAAAGTGCACAGAAGTGTGACTTGCGGAAGCATATGAGCACTCATACGGGAGAAAAACCCTTCAAGTGCAATATATGTGGCTTTGAAAGTGCACACAAGAGTAACTTGCGAACGCATATGAGAACACATACAGGCGAGAAACCTTTCAAATGCAATATATGTGACTTTGAAAGTGCATGGAAGGATAGCTTGCGAAGGCATATGAGCATTCATACAGGAGAGAAACCCTTCAAATTGTAACGTTCCGTCCTCGTGCCGGTTTTAGGGCAGTTTTATTATATTTAAATGTTACAATAATTTAAAATGTATTTGATTTTGTAATGTGATAAATGAAAGTAATAATATTCGGACACGGTAATAAGGTCTGCAAATTCCTGGTAGGTACCCCGCTGGTATTAGGTCGTAGGTCGTCTCAATGGCACTGCGCCGGTGGCATATTTGGTAGCAGCAGACATGCTAGCCACTCGCGTTCGGTTTCGGTTATTTTTGCGAAGTATAGAAGAAGCAGATGGGGTAGACGTAGACCGTCTGCTTTTAGTTACCTGATACATTTGACAGGAAATTCGGTTTCTTTATATAATTTACAATTCATTTAATATGCAAGTGTCATTTATTTAAAATAACCAGAATAATAATATATAAGGAATTTATTTCCGCGTTTATTAAAGTAAAAATTATGATATAAATCATATTCGAGAAACCTACATACTAAGTTATCTAAATAAAACATTATTTTTTAAATTTTTTTTCATCTAACCGTACATTTAATTCCACATATGTTTGTAAAGAGTGTGGAGCTTCTTTCATCTTAAACTCTGCATTTTTCGATCTGCTGCTACTTGTCTTTTGCCTCCCATAGAAACCTTTCGTCTTGCTACAGAGCTAGGTTGAACACTAATCATCTTTCCCTTTTTCACGCACCTTTGTTTTGCTTTTGAAGCTACACCTGTATATTTAAAGGAATAGTGCAGTCCTGACAATAAGCTGTTATCGCTTTTAGCGTATTTTTCTTTATTGTTAAAAAAAAGCGGAGACAGCAGGATAAAAAGCAACAGGATTCTCGTCAATTTTCTTGAAAATTTGTTCTGAATAAGCTTTCCATTTTTCTTTAAGGACATTTATGTCGTAATTCGAGGGAATTCCGATACTTGCCACAGTTAAGTCGTTACTGTTGTTGGCAATGAAATTTTAAGTTGGTAGTATTATATTACAGTGAGAGAGGTTGGTAGAATGAATAAAAAAGTAGAGGTTATGTTGTGTTTCCATAAAAATGTGCTTTTAAGTTTTTTGTTGTAGTTTTTGTAGTGAAATAAATGTAATAAACAAAACGTGGTTTTGCTCAATCGACGGAAAACAATAAGAAGCCAATAGGTTATGGGCCCAGGGCGTAAACGTCCTTGACATAAAATTAAGAGAAAATTGAGCTTAGAAATAGTTGGTTGGAGGAAACATAAAATGAATACAATGGAAGACATCCATAATATTGAAAAGTTACGAAGTGCGGAAGATTTTCCTGTGTGGAAATTCCAAGTGGAAATTCTATTTAAATCAACAGGTATTTTTGGTAGGTATTGTGAATGGAACGGAGACGTTAGCTACAGATGCAAGCGAATCGATCAAAAGGGAATTTGAAAAAAAGGATGCAAAAGCGCAAAGAATAATGATAACTACAATTGATAAGAAGCCGTTAACATATATAATGAGCTGTAATAACTCAAAGGAAATGTACGAGAAGTTGTGTGCGATTTACGAGAGAGATTCTAATCAAAGAAAATGCACCTTGTTGCAAGAGTTTTTTAGTTATAAATTTGATAAAAGTCATGACATCGCAACACACATAAGCAGATTACAAAGTTTGACACATAGGCTTAAGAACCTAAATCAGGAAATAAATAATGAAATGTTAGTATCAAAGATTTTGTCAACCTTACCTGAAGATTACAAGTTCTTTGTTAGTGCCTGGGAAAGTACACAGATAAGTGGTCAAACTGTGGATA
>JABXWE010005644.1:0-50522 GCA_014611495.1 Limonius californicus
TACGTCCATCTAAAGCAGAATTTTTATTATACTGATTCGGACCAAAAATTATAACTTCTTATGAAATAGTCGTAGAGAAAGTATAGTCTCCTACTCGTGTAGAATAGCTATTATTCACGAGGATGAAAATTCTGTCACGAGCCGAAGGCGAGTGACAGAATCATCCGACGAGTAGGAGACTATACTTTCTCTACGACTATTTCATAGGAAGTTACAATTTTTGGTTTGAATCAGTATTATAAAAATTTTTGCTTTAGATGAACGTATATCGGTTCACTAGCCACAACGATTTTATGCCGTGTGTACTGTTTCTGCGATTTCCTCGGCAGTAAATTACACGTCGTTTTCGCGGTTTCTGTTATTTTTGGTGGCAAACACATCTCAGCTTTTTTACTGTCTGAATTATTCATACCTAGTTCTTACTGTTTTTACGAATACGAAAATTTAAAACTGTTTTTGACAGTACTTCAAAAACAAGTGGGAGATCCAAGCGCTAACATGCCACGCCTATTGGATTCTGATTCATTATCCCACCGTTTTTTACAGAATCCAAAGGCAATGGAGAATATCTATCATTCTTCAACTAAAAAGGTATATGTAACGAATACATTATATTATAGTCGTAGAGAAAGTTACTTTTCTAATGATAGAGATAGACGTAGAGGTAGGATTCTAAGACAGCTAGATTAGAGTTCGTCGAGGATCATAAAAATACACAAACAGTGAATAAGATTTATCCAGCAGTAATCTCTATAAAATGCGTGTAGTAAGCATTTTGGAAATGTACATCAAAGTATGGTGGTGTAATTCAATTCGTAGCTTGGTTTCTTAACTTCTTTATTCTAAACTCCTTAAAGCTTCTAGATACAGAACTTAGACACCACCGATGCAATGAACAAAATATCTACTACTGCAACCCACTGTACATAATTGCAAAATCGGGCTTTGGCAACCATCATTCCTGAATGCTGAGAACCTCTTCTGATATTTTTGTTGAACGATTTTTAACTGTAGATTCCTTGTGTTTTTACATGAGCCCTAAAGAGAGGAGTATCGGTGTCCAGAATTAGAACATGAAGGTTCTCCATGATATCATAATAATAACAATGAAATGGTCATGGTAATGGAATGGTAATGTTTTTCTTCAAAAGCGGTCCTTGTAAAAGGTATCAGTTCAAGCTGCTGGTAACCGCGAAGATTTGAGTATGATATTGGCATGCCTAATGTTCATCATATCCCAGTTTTGTAGAGAAGTAGTTTTCTGTTTATTATGAAATATATTCAAAACAAATAGCAATGTTAGAAAGTTTAATTAGAGTTATGATTATTATATAGCTATTATATATTATCAACTTATCATTGTCCACTTATTTTGTATAAATGGGGGTTTGAAAAGTTAAATACTTCTCGTTTGTTAAAGTATCTAAACAAAAGCAGTTTGATCATTTGTTAGTTATAAATACCTTCGTAGACATGCACAATTCATTCATTTAACTGGCATTCCGTTGAGATCCCATTTATGTACCTTTATCCGTTGGAGTGGTGCCAACATTGAAATGCAATCTCTTTAGCAATTTCTCTTAATTTCAAACTAAGTAGAAGCGACTATCTTTCCCATATTTCTAAATCCGTTTTCTTTTTAACAGTGGCGGCGCTTCGTAGGTATTTAAAAAAATACAAAATGACAGCGACATTTCAAACCTTCTTTCAGTCTTGACGTTCATGTTGTTGAAACAAGGAGTGATTCAGTAGCCGACAAATTCGTCAGACAAGGCGATGTATATAATTATCCCGTCAGTAATGTGTGTTGACAAGGGACATCACGTCGGCGGATCAAAATAGCCGTGTCGTGATGGTTTTCGGGTGCGTTCCGCCCCGCGATCCGGGCGAAGCGCCAGGAATGCCGCGGTCATGTTAGACAAGGAGACATGCCGTTTACAATGTTGATCAAAACAAAACCGATCCATGATATTTATAACCACCCACGAGCCAATTTGTTGCCCATTTCATAATTCATTTAGTTTGTCCAAATAATGCCCGCTCGCATTTTACAAAATGTTAACTTATTTATGTGGGACGTAATGTATTACATATATTTGGATTATTAGCCATTCCTCTTAGAAAAAACCCGAAGAGTGATGTAGGTGTGTTCTTGTAATGTCAAGATAAGATATACGACACAAAAAATTAATAAACTACTTGTTTTCTCGGTGGGTCGAGATTATTTTATTGGATCCGGTATGAAAATGTCAAGTTGCTGCAACGGGGGATTGCAAAAGTGCTTTTGATTCGAGTTTCTAATTTGTTTTTAATCTGACTGGAGCTGCCCACGCGACACAAGAGATTTGCTAGTCGCTTGTAAATGATTTACATACATATTCATTCGTTAATTAATCGTTTCCGTGCCTCTTCAATAATGAAGTAGCCACGTCTTTTTTGTTTTTAGTTAAATACCATTTCAAAAATTTTAATTGATCGCATAATGGGAAGTGTAAATTGCAAAGCGGCCTTGTAAACAACTCTTTGTAATTATTTAAATATAAGTTGCTCTTTTTCTACAAGAGCATTCTCAATTATGTTTAATTATTTAAAAGGGTCATCTTTCTGTCTCCTGTCAAAATATAATTACACGAAACTTCTATTAGCTATATTCTCAAATCATTAATAAAACTGCAATAATACAAACGTCATTAAAGTGCTAATTTTAATTTTGCATTCACCTTAATTATATCCAGCTATTAATTACCAATGTATCTATTAAATCCGAACCATTTTCGCTGAATTCAGAGTTAAACTACTCGATGATGTCATCCACAAAAATAACAAACAATAATAAACATGAAGGAATGGAGGCCGCTAGAATTAGGAAAAGTGATTGTAAAACAGTTGTCACTCATTAAATTATGTTAAAACTTAATGTATACCTATTGTAAAGGTGTCAAAACTACCACTATCAAAGAATAAACTTTCGTATGAAAGTAGCATACCCTACGCTTTTCAGATAGTTCTTCTCGTTACATGCACCTTCCACCCCCATAATTTCATAATTTTCCACCCTCTGAAAAATGAAACTTTGTTTTAATATTATTTTTCGCACGTTATTAAGGAAAATTATGCTAACATATATAAGTGTAAGCGTAATTTTCCGCAATGGGATGCGAAATATAATATCAAAACAAAGTGTAAAGGTAGTTCTAATTACATTTTATATACGAGGTGTGTTCAGTTGAAACCCGCCTTTGCTTTATAAAAAATGTATTCAACAATTTAATTACAAATAATTACCGTCACAGTTGAGGCACGTACCCATTGTTTTACTAACCGACGTATACATTGCTCATAGAATTCTTGTGGCTGCTGATTGAAGAAGTCAAGAGATCTGGGTATAGGGTGGATGTTATAAAACCCTCCGTTTCTTTCGATTTTCTTTTACCACATTAGAAACATGAGGCCTAGCATTGTCGTGCAGCAAAATGACCCCAGGCATAAGTTTTCCTGGACGTTTCCGTCTTATTGCTTGATGAAGCTTGTTCATTGTACGGATTTGCATTGACATTTACTCCAGGTTCCTTAAACTTTATCAACAAGGGTCCTTCATGACCGAAAAAAAAAATGTTAACATCACCTTGCCTGCAGAAGGTTGTGCTTTAAACTTTTTCGGTGGCGGTGAACTTGAATGTTACTACTGCATCGACGATAACTTACTGGATGGCTCGTAGTAATAGCACTAAGTTTCGTCACCAGCAACTATTGACAGAAGAAAGTCATCACCATTTTGCCTATAGTCTGTGAGGTTTTGCAGAGGTAAGCCCATTCGCAAGTATTTTTGTTCATTAGACAAGATACGAGGAAGCCATTGCGAACAAACTTTGCTGTAACCCAGATTACTAACAATACTATGGACAGATCCTAACTCGCACCAACAATTTCTGAAATTTCTCTAATTGAAATTCGGCGATTTTCTCTAATACACACACACATGCCATATTGTTTTCTGTTAATGCAGTACACCGTGCTCCTGGTCGCAGCTCATCCATAGTCCTCTCTTTTCCATTCCTAAATTTTCGGCACCATTCCTTCACGGTTGGTACGCAACACATGTATTTGTTGTTTGCAAACAAGCCCCTTTATACATAGTAACCCTAATATACATTTCATGCGGTCTATAATTTTTGCGCTTGCTATAAAAAAATATTTTAAATCTTAATTTTTGTCAAATTACGAAAAATGGTGTTTAAACTTCCCTCGTGAATATTTCATCTTTGGGGTGGCACCTCCTGTTACCAAAAACTGGACTTTCTATTGATGGAAGTATCCACGCGGATATTCCTGCTCTTAAAACGCACTTTTCACTCTCTGGAAAGTGAAAATTGTTGTGTAAATGTTATCTTTCATGCCATATCCAGGAAAATTGTGCTAGCATGGGCTTTCCATCTCTTAACATACAATTCCCACCGTCTAAAAAGTAGAACTTTATGTAAATGTAATTTTATGCACACTATCGAAAAAGTTATTTAAAAATCAACCTCTTGTAAAAATCACCCTCATGAGTCTTCCATCATCTAGACACTTTTCCCAAAACTAAGAACTGTCATTCTGCGTAAATGTTATGTTTCACCCTATTCAGAACAAGCATGTTAAGCACCCCGCCGGGCATTTCAACCTCCATAGTATGCCTATTTTTGAAAACTAAATTTTGGTGAATATTCTTTTTCATATCAGCAAAGTTGTGCGAAAACCCTGTTGACTTTAAGAGTTATTTGTAACACCTTGCTGAATTTATTGTATACCAATTGTAAGTGTTAAAACTATACCAGTACTAAAAAGTAAAATTTTGTATGAAAGTTATATTCAAAATTCCCTTCAAAAAAATTGTATTAAAACTACTCATATGGATAGTTCCTCTCTTAATATGGATTTTCCACCCCGTTCAAAGGTAAAAATTTTCTTAAATATTATAAGTAATACCTAATAAAAATAAATATTTCACCTATATTTTTTATGCTTTCTATAAAGAAAAATATTTTTTGCAGGAAAAAAATATTTCATCCCCTAAGAAACACTTTCTACCGCCCATAATGTTTGCGCTTTCTCTAGAGAAAAATATTTTAAAATTACCCTTAGGTACAATGAAGGAATGAAAGTCGTAGTAAAACGTCCCTTCTTTCATGAATAAATGATATTTTTCCAGCCCTGTTCAGGAAAACTGTGCTAGCATGTGCTTTTCATCCCTTAACATGCCTTTTCCGCGGTCTAAAAAGAAGTTTTTGTAAACGTTATTTTGTGCATTCTACCGAGACAAGATATTCAAAAATCACAATGACAAATTGTTATAAGTTTTCCAAATTAAGAACAATCTTGTCAAAATATCCTTATGGTTATTTCGTCTTTGACATTTTTCCTAAAGCTAAGAACTGATATGTTTAGTGCCCTCTTCAGAACAAGTGTGGTAACAACATTCGTGGGTATTTCGTACCATGTTTTGAAAGCTGAAAATTTTGTATAATATTAGCTGATTAGCAAAATTGTGCGAAAACTCTTTACGATTACGGCATTCTTCAAAGTGTATCTTCCTCCACCTAAAAGGTGGGCGTTTTGCTAATAAAACAAGCGGAATAATCCATATAGTAGCAGTATACAGTGCGTCCGATTAAAATAGTAATGTGGAGACAACACCAGCCATTCATAGCGTTGTAAAAAAAAACTAAACAATAATCAAAATGTCAAAACAGAAACCTACAGTGTACCCCATTATAAACTACGTCGATTCCTCTCGATTTTTAATGAGTGCGTGTGCTTAATTTCCACATAATTGAGCTATTATTTTTCAAAGAACCTGCCAAACAAAGCTAGTCCTTGTATAATTTATTTAATTCAACCTAAACTCCGTCGTTTTCTGTACATTATCAACTTGGTGCAAAGTATGGAACTACTCTTTTACATTGAATCAATTTTATTGTATTGATTCCTTGAACTTTTTACTTGTTCGGTGTAAATTATACGTTTTCAACGTTACAAAAAAGCAGAATTTCTACAATCGATATTCTTTTTGCATCAATTAGGCAAAGCATGTAAAACACAGTACTGTTTAATAACTTAGGCATTCCAAAACCTAAGCAGAAACAAATAGAAGTTAATTTTAGTGACATTTTAAAAAGTTTTGACGTAGAACACGTGCACGTATTTAAATGAAGTTAAATTTAGCCAAGGTTGTATACTAAAAAGTGAAAGACAGTTGAACAAAAATAATGAGGTAAATTTGTCATTCTATGAACTTTGCTACTTGGCTTAATTGCGAACTTGAGCTTGGAATTGTGCTTCCCAATCGAATATTCTAATTCATCCTATTAGCTTTAAACATTAATCTTGTTCTACGCCTCTGTACATGGGACAAAACTCATTTGAAACTTTCGTTTTATTAATAAGCAGCAATCACTCGAGGTTCATGTCATTCAGAAGCTGCTCGGCTAATTTGCTGGTGATAACACGGTTCGCTCATCACTTATTAACCTGTCATGCATATTGCGGCGCTAATAACGGGTTGGTTTATTTAGTAACACCTTCCAGTGGGCGGCCAACGCTGTTTATTTCTGAGAGAAATTTTCACACTTTATTTCACTCAACTTGAGGACATTAAAGGTAGATATTTCGGTCCGCATAGAAACTATTCGTTTATTTTAACTAACTACTCATGTAATTAACGCCATGAAGTTGTTGAGGTTCTCCTTTAAATGAATTAACATTGTTACAGAAATAAAACAGACACTGTAAATTACGTCGAGCTTTGTGTCGGGCGTTATAAAGATGCAACGCCACTAAAGAACATCTCCAACACGAGCCGTTTGTTCTAGCGAGAACTATCGCTAAAGTTATCTCAACTACTGAGAGAGCGTGCTGTCAGCTTCTTGTATGTGTATCTTCAATCTCTGTTAAAATGAGATATCAGCAGATAGATGGTACTTATACTAAATGCGAATTCATTTTGAAGAGCGATACGAGTGGGTGCCGTTACACTGATAAGTACGACCGTACACGATTCCTATCAGAAACTCAAACATAGATCAGAATTTCTTGCTGATGTTAAAGTAGTATGCCAGTATGATTTTCGTAGGACGATTCATAACAAAATACAAAAATTTGGGGCTGCTTAGATAGATCTAAAAAGATATTCCATGAGACTGTTATTATTACGTGTATAAAGTATTACAAACATGGTTCTAACGTAAAGAAAATCAGTTGGTATGCGCATCTCATTTTTTTAATATGTCTATTATTAAATTATTAATGTTCGACTAAGTGTAGAAATTCAGTTGATTGATATGACACTGCTCCAAGAAATTAACGCACCACAACTTACAATGGCAATATTGTTTATCTACTTTGATTTAATAATAGGTTCATTATGATACCAAAAACAGTTTAATAATGGAGGCTATTATTAAACTGTTTTTGGTAATAATATCCTCTATTATTAAACTGTTTTTGGTATCTATGTGGTTTTTAATATTGGTGACAGTTGCTTTCACTTTGGTCATAAAACGACAAACGTCAGATGTCGAATACATAACCACAAACTCTATCAGAAATTTTGAATTTCTACATAATCAGGAACTCAAAGTAGATAAAATAGTATATTATACTCGTTTCATAACGGGCATTGTAGCACTTGTTCCCCACCCACGCGTGCTACAATAGGCCCTCTTATGAAACTCGTATAATAATATACTATTAACGTATGGCATGTAATGAAGTACGTTTAATCATAGATAATGTTTAAAATTAAGCAAACCATATTTTATCCAAATTAACAACAAGCAACGCAAAAATTAAAAAAATCAAAATTGGAAAACTGAGGAAGTGTAAGTTTACAGGTTCAGTAGGCTGTGTTGCCACCTCGACTTGTTATGAAAGCTTAACAACGACGCGACGGTGCATGCTTGAAATTAACACACTTAACTGCTCTTGTTCAAGATTATCCCACATTTCCACTAATGAATTCCCTAGGTCGTTAAGAGTTGCAGGGGGTGGTTGAAGGAATCGTACTCGTCTTCCGAGAATATCCCAGAGATGCTCAATCGGATTCAAGTCGGGATTTCTGGCTGGCCATTGCATAACAGGAATACCAACCTCGTCTAGGTATTCTTGCACAATTCTGGCTGTGCGGGGCCGAGCGTTGTCGTGCATTAATTGGAAGTTGTCTCCGATGTATGGGGCATATTGTTCTAAGATATCCGTAATGTTCCTCTGACTGTTTAAAGTACCGTTGGGGAAGATTTGTAGGTCTGTGCGGGCCGTGAAAGATGCCTCCCCATACCATTATTGAGCCACCACCAAATGCAGTCGTGGGGGAAAAATTGTATTGAGCATATCGTTCATTTGGACGTCTAAAAACTTGAAGGCGCCTATTACAACTCTCCAACAAAATCTGGACTCCTGTGTGAAAAAAATGCGTCTCCAATCTTCATTTTCCCAATTCTAGTGGTTTCTAGCAAAATCCAATCTGTGTCTGCGGTGGTCTGTAGTCAACTGTGGGCCAGTAGCTGGTAATCTGGCACATCTGCTGAAAGTTGCTCTTGTGGTGGTAAAGCGCCCTCTTAGTGCACGCGTTCGAAGAAAACGATCTTCTACATAGGTAGTAGCACGTGGTCGCCCATGCCCTAGTCGCCTGTCATGTTCGTTAGTTTCTCTGAAACGCTGGATGACCCGAGAAATGATTGTGTGGTTCACCTCAAGCCTGTCAGCGATGGCGCGGAAAGAATACCCGTCTTCAGACAAAGTAAGGGCTATGACACACTCATCACGACTGAAATTTCTTGAGATACTTGGCATGTTAAATAAGACTGACCGTACAAGCAATTGTTTGATGACAGCTACACGATTTGATACGTTTCAAAGTAAAACGAAACTGCAAGTAAATTGTAAATGTGCATGTAAAACTGATTAATTTTTGTAACAAAGTTAAAGATGTAGAAACAAACCAAGAGTAACATGGGTCTAGTCTAGTTTGTATCAGACATTCATTCCATGCATTTGGATGAAGTAAATAGCGCACTACTTGTCTTTTATCGCAACATTAATAATTGGTGCGTTAATTTCTTGGAGCTGTGTATTTATTGTTCCATTTATTTTAAACATGTAAATAATCCAATACGCACTGATTCATTCGAAATATATATATTAAAAAATGCAAGTAAGTTAATTAATGAAACAGAGCAAAAATGCTTACATAAGCCTGCTACTGTTATGAAAACGATTCTTCACAAGTTCGCGGTGCTTTAGCTTGGGTGAAGATGTTCGGGGATAATATAGAATCCGTGAAAAACGACCCGCAATCACTGTCACGGATTTTGATGACGCTACAAAACTGAAAGAGCGATCGTGGATATTCGAAAGGCCACAATTGAAAAGATTTGTGCTGAACTACGGTTAACCCAGGGAGCCGTTCCCAAAAGGGGTGTGAAGATGTCACGACGCCTCATTCCATAATGCGAAAGCTGCCATTGAAGAACCGCATCGGCGATATTCAACATGTTTATTTTTCGCACGGCATGGCTTTTTTTAATGGAGTTTCAACATCTAAGATTCAATCGTACGGTGTTGGAAATAAGAGTTAATTGAAGAAGGAACATGAAAAAAGTGATATAATTAATACATTGTACTGCAAATATGATTTTTAAGGAGAACAGGTATTAATTTTGAAATGTACGGTGTATATCATCGTTTCATCAATATGCAGTGTTGTCATATGAGTATCTGTAGAAACTAAAGCGCTTGGTTAATTTAGAGAAGGATGGTATCTACTGGCACTATAGGTTGATTAGAATTCACATTGTTTGAAGACTGCTGAGTTTAAGAAGACCTGCTTATCAATACCACAAGTAAGGCGGCCTTGAACGGGTTTAACTCGTACGCTATTGGTCGTTTAGAATTCACATTGTTGGAGAACCCCTGACTTTAATGCGACCTTGCACTTTTTCTGCTTATCATCTCCACAAATAAGTCATCCGTAAAAGACTTTCACTCGTATAAGGTTAAATTGAATTCACGCAAAAAGCTTTAAGATAGAAGTCGTATACTTCGTATGTCACAGTTCGTCCGATCCATCGGACAAACATTAAAATGTGTATTTTTGTATGTGTTTACCTCGGTTTTTAATATATGTTTATTCATATTTTAAATTGCTTATGAATCAACCAAATAAATAAACGCAATTGCACTTATACATGTACACTTTTATTGCAAACATTTATAGTGTTGTACAAATATTTATTCTGTTGGTACGTCTAAAAAATGTTTAATGTATTGTTATCAACATTTTAAATTACTTATGAGTCAAACAAATAAATAAACGCAATTGCACTTATACATTTTCATGTATACTGTTGTACAAATACTTATACTGTTTGTACGTCTGAAAAATGTTTAATGTATTGTTATCAACATTTTAAATTACTTATGTGTTAAACAAATAAACACACGCAATTGCACTTATACATTTACATGTTTATTGCAAACATTTATACTGTTGTACAAATATGTATGCTGTTGGTACGTCTGAAAAATATTTAATGTATTATTATCAACATTTTAAATTACTTATAAATCAAACAAATAAATAAACGCAATTGCACTTCTACATTTATATGTTTATTGCAAAGACTTATACTGTTGGTACGTCTGAAAAATGTTTAATGTATTGTTATCAACATTTTAGATTCCTTATGAATCAAACAAATAACTAAACGCAATTGCACTTATACATTTATATGTTTATTGCAAACATTTATACTGTTGTACAAATATGTATGCTGTTGGTACGTCTGAAAAATGTTTAATGTATTGCTATCAACATTTCACATTACTTATGTATCAAACAAATAAATAAACGCAATTACACTTACACATTTACATGTCTATTGCAAACATTTGTTTTAGAAAATAGTGAACAGCTATTTATATTCCATTAAAAATGATTTTAATACAGATCATAATAGCCACTAAGCTAATTGCAAAACATACATTTGATGTTTTAAAATGATGGTTTTGTGAAGGCAATTCCATGCTTCCTATCGCATTTAGGTTACTTTAGCTCAAACACTAAATGCTGCACACGACGGTCGAATATACCCATCTCCACAATTTGCTTGAACTGAACACAGTATATTGCTCTGTATTTTGAAATACTCTCTACAACATGGTTCGAACAGGTCTGTATGGCTATAGGGGGTAGGTCGATATTTAGTAGTTTGCCAAATTGCGCAATAGAACTGAAACATTCTTATTTACAAACTTATTTCCATTACTGGGCGGCTTACAGAACTTTTTCCTCTGTTTCAAACGCTGAAAATGTGTACTTGAACGAATTGTTGCAAATGATTGTACTATAGGTATTGTGGGTCTAATCCGATTTCGGAAGCTTAATTTGGGTTTGTTGCAGCATGATAAGTGGTACAATTTCCTATTTTAATAAGAATTTACATGATGGAATCACATAAAGACATGTTGCTTCAGTGGAACTAAGAAGTAAATGACGATCTTCCTGAGTTCAAGTTTTTCCAACAATCCACTTGTTCTCTACCATTTCTGGAGAATTCGGAATCGCGTTTTTCTTATGTTCATGAAATGATTTTGAAAAATGATTACTGTCTTAACTTCTGTTTAGTTCAATATATTGCAGATTTAAACGTCTCCATATCACCCCTAAGACGTATCTGCTAAAGGACAAACATTTAATAAAATAGGGATTGGGATTTTCATTTGTGCTAAAGTGGTGAGCATTCTGTATATTAAATTCGAAAAATGTCTGTTTATGTGGATCGTCTAAACGGAGGAACATGCACATTAGCTTCCTTCTATTAGTTTACCCATCAAAGCTGATAGGCACCAAGAGAGTCTCTACGACAAACCAAGCCTTCAAAACCATTATGCACCATATAATAATAATCAATCATGAAAGTCATGATGAATCAACTAATCGATCCCTGTAGTCTGTGTACATATAGTAGCGTTGCCTCTGGTGACATTGTAATTTAATTACAAACGACGTTATTAGTACGTCCTGTATTTCTGCAGAAGCAGTGTAGCCGAGAAGCGGTGATCGCTCTCGTGATTGAAAGTTTGCTCGTTGAGTTAATGACAAAAAGACGAGGCCTTAGTTAATTTGCTCTTAATAACATGCTTCAGTCATCCCTTATTAGCGCCGCATGAAATAATAAGGGTCCCTTCCGGCATCTGGGCAGAGTGTCGGTCCGCGAGGAAGGCGCGATGCGGCGTCCTCCCGAGAAGGATATAAGAAGCGCCGCTGAAAGAATGCGTCTCGGTACAGCGCGGTGCTCGTTCCGTATTGATTTCACCCCGTCCCCCGTCCTAAGTCTGACACAGCTCACTTTGCTCCTTTGTGTCGGCGGTTTATGATCCTGTGTGAGCCCGAGGGGAGTCGCACTTGTCCGACATCTATCCGGATGTTTGCTCTCTACTTCCGATAGCTGCATGCTCGACTTAATTTCATCGATTACTTGCGGACTTTTATATCGGAGAAGGCATCTCGCGAGAGGGTGGGTTTATGAGTTGTCAGCCACGTATGCATGATGTAGGTCGTTTGGGGTGCGCGTTGAAATACCGCAGATTTGATTTTGATAGGGCTTGTGGCGGCGAAAATTTATGGGGTGCGAAAGGGAATTCGAGGTGTGGTAGGTCCGCTCCCGAAGCAAGAGGTGGAGGAAGAAGGTTAAACGCAGCATCTGGGTGCACCTTGCAGCACACGGATTATCGATTGCGGCGCAGTTTTTAATTGCGCCGACTCATTTCCTGCTGCTCCTGTCTAGTCCCTAGTCCTCGCCCCCAAGGACTACCGAAACTCTTGCCGCTACTCCTTTTACGCTCCCCCAACGACTTAATAATCTGCATAATCTTTCTAATGCTGGCGCTTGTTTTCGCTGCTCCTTGCTGATTGCGACGTGAATCACAAAGTGTTGATGTTTTGCACGCTCGTTTGCGGGGGTGTTTTTGTGACGCAGGCCCTACCCACTCCAACAATCCTGGCCGAGATTTTAATAAAACACGAGAGTTGCGCCGGCACTAATGAAAACTAATGAAGCGGTTTGAATGTCTCTCTGCCAGGGTTCGGTAACGCAATTATTGTCCCGCTACTAAACCGTCATAGTCGCACCACCACCGCTTTGTCTACCATCGTTTGCCCTCTCGTTATCATTGAAAATCAGTGGAGCTTTCCCTGCACTGGATTAACCCGAATTTTTATTTAAAATTGGATTTGGATAAAGGATTTTAAATCCGATAGACTCAATTTGAGATTATAACATTGAAAACCTAATAGATTTTTATTTCGGATTTACTACTTTTTATTTTGGAAAATTATTAATTAACCTAGGATTATATTGTGAATTGGGTGTTCGTAGCTCACTAGGTAGAGCACCCACTTTCTGAGCAAACCGTCGTAAGTGGTAGTTATACTCCCGGACAACGCCGAAACAACAAAATAAAACCAAACTAGTGGCAATCTGTCACACAAGTTACCCAAAACGTTTTTGGTAACTTTGGGATCTAAATATCAAAAACCTTCTCTGGCATTTATGTCGGTTGAATCCTATGTTGTACTGTACCTTTCTGCTGCCACTCTCTTACCGCTGAGGAGAAGCACATGGTAGATTACCGGCAATCGCTGAAGGACAGTTAAAATAGTACATATCTTAAAAATCTATATTTTTACGTCTTAGTGCTGTTTATTTTTGCCGTTTCTAGTACTATGTACTATTTCGCAATAACATAACGTGTACTTAGCGCACCTTAACGTCCATACGAATCAACCAAATAAGTAAACCCCATTACAGTTATACAGTTACATGAGATAACAATTTTTAGTCATAGACGATGTACGAGGTTTGGAAAACCTCCTGATTGACGCGGGAGCACTGGAATTAAACCAAAATTAAAGCAGAATATAATAATTCACACTTTTATCAATAGAGGGTGATCTAGATAAGAGCGACCAGCTGTCAGTTTCTGCGCGGGGCGCCCGCGCATACGTCTATTTTCTGTTAGTAAAATTCCAACAGACACCTACGAAATATTGAAAACTATGTACAGTGATAATATGTTTAGTTGTACTCGTGTGGTTGACTGATTTGGACGCTTCAGAGATGATAGTAGCTTATCTCTCGAAATACAGATTAAATTGTACGAGTTTGAAAAATTGAATCAAAATATCGACGAATACTGGCAGATCAGTTGAACATCAATAAGAATACGATTTTACACATATCATTAAAAATTTGGGAAAGATCGGTCCAAAGTTCATCCCGCACATGCAAATCTTCTTAACTGCTTTGCAACTATTGATTAGTCATAGTTGTTTCTTTAGACGAAACCCCAGAACATACAGTGGATTGGGAAATCATCGCCAAAACCTAAAAAATGTCATTTGCAAAAACCTGCAATCAAATCCATGTTGATTACCTTTTTTGATAAACAGGATGTGATCCCTAAAGAAGGACAAACAGTAAATAGAACACTGTACGTTGAAGTGATGCAGATCGCAACCGCCATTTCGAAAAAATGTTAAACGGTAGTTGGTTCTTATTGCGTGATAATACACCTGTCCATTCTGCACTGATTGTGAAATCATTTCTTATGAAACACCACGTTGTTGAGATCAATAACCCCTCCCTCCTAATAACCCTATTTACCTGACGTATAGACATATTTAAAAGAAAATAAATTAATTTGTGTAGGTTCTATGCATGCAGTTTACATGAGAATTGTAAATTCCCGTTTATGAATTCGCATATTTAAAACTAAATGTCTTGTATTTTTGAGTACTAACTATACGTCAGTTTGACAACTGTGTGTTACAATAAGATATCCAAAATTTTTTAATAGGTAAATTACGATCAAGATTGGCTCTGTTTTGCATGGTCAACTCTTATCGTTGATTCTATTCCATGAATGAACCCAACTTATTTATCATCGTTTACCGTCTTTAATCCGTGGAACTTTCTCTACGCTGAATTATCAAAATCTTTTTTTTGAAAATTAGATTTGGAAGAAGCCTTTTAGAAACAATAGAATGCAATTGGAGACTGTAATCTAGAAGAATTATGATTTAAGAGATGCAATATTTGTAAAGACTCTTCAGAGGTAATGTTTTTGAGTAATGCGTTTAAGGGCAGTAGCAATGAAAACTCATTTATAGTGTTAGTAGAAAACAATACTGTTTACAGATTAAGTTCAAGATAGAAATAAATTTCCGTTTCTCGAAGCTAGCGGTACCCACTAATAGTTCATTTAGAATCCCTTTGAAAACCCGTATGGCTTTTTTTGCGGGGATTTTTAATGACGTTTAATAGGTGACTATTTTTTTTTCCATACTCTTAAGGCACTGCAGCTCCTGGGAGTTGTACCTTGGCTATGTAACTTAAACTAGCTATACCTGAGAAACAGGCAGCGCTTGGGCCCAGTATGGAACTCACGCCCGAACGTCCCGAATTTCTCTGTGGCCTTGGCTGCAAACAAGAGAACAACTTACCTACCCAGGCCCTTAGGTGGCTATTATATAGCCAATTCATACAAACGCACCCTCGAAGGCGAGGCAACTTCCCTGTAGATTACTATAAAATGATTTTAGCTTGGTTGATGTTGCATTTGGTTGTTAAAAATCCCATGAAAAGGTTCTAAAATCAATCATTTCAAATAAACTAAATCGATTGATCTTGATTTATTAGCCGATTTGTAAACATTCTTCTGTATTTTGTTTTCATGGACACCCCATGTAAAAGAAAACGAATTTCCTGTTTTAAAGGAATAAATCAGTTTAAATGGTGGGTGCTGTATATTCATGAAGCTTTTGATAAACATGATTTGTGCGGTGTAATCATAAGGTTGGCACTTGTTCAGTTAGTCAGAATTTGCAACGCATACTAGAATAGATGTACTACCTCGAAACAGGCATCTAGTAGTAAAAATATGTGCATTATTGATACGAGTGCTCTTCCCGATTGGGTAGATATAGTTTCTCAATTTAACTTCTGGAATACATTAAAATAAAAGGCGAAAACTATCAGCAAAGTTTTATTCTACTTTGCTCCTTCTTCAAGGTCTCTGTTCATGAAGTTTTCACAAGATACAAACTTTCTTGCTGAAGAAAATTACTTTTTGTTCGGAGAATTCTCGCCAACACAGGTTTGCCGTCTGTTTTATCCAGAAGTATTTCTACAACCTCATCAGATATCAGACACATTCAAACGTTAATTTGGCGATATTTATATTTAGGAAACTCTCAGCTTAGAAATGTCAACGACATTTGTATGAATTTAATGATTTTTTCTTTATTGCAACAAATAAATAACAATCTAAATATCAATATAATAAAAGAATTTCAATCAAAATGTATGTCCACTTTCAGTTCCCAACGTTGTTGTTGTAAATGAAACATCCGGTATATTGTAATTATCTTAATACACTATTTTGTTCTAAGTGTAGTGATACAACACGTAAGTGTTAGAATCAATAATACATTTTAAGATGTTCGGGATTTTAGGTCTGAAGTAATTACATTATACAGTGTGTCTCATAAGTTGAGAAAAGAACCTCGTAGCGTTGCTCAGCACAAAAATCAGCAAACTTATTATTTTTCGGGGGCTAGCTTTAGTTTCTTCACACGACCTTCTTGAAGTTTGAAATTCGATTGCTGTGAATCTTTAATAACAAAGCTGAACTAATAGATATTATCGATGAAAGTAGTGCTTCATCAATAAATTTAACAATAAAAATAACTTCTGCACAAGCTGCATTTTGTTGAAAACACGAGATTTAGATATGGCATCAAGGCAAATCTAAGCAAGACCGATAGTAATTTCTATTTAATTTGACACTGCTGTTCCGAGTTTTACAGCTGCTAAACATCTTTTTTGTAAATTCCGTTTCACTTGCATAAATGGAATACACACTTCCTCAGTGCACTGACATTTGGATTATTGGAGAGGTTGATGGTAATTGTAATACAGCGGCAAGTCTACAAACTGAACGCTATCCAAATAGAAGACATCCTAACCACACAGTTATTAAACGAACTGAGCAAGTGTTGGTCTAAGAAGAGGTGGTGGTGGTCGTCTGTTTGTGGTAAGCCAGCCCAATATTGAAGAAAGTGTGTAAGATTTAATTGAATGGGAGCCTATGAGAAGCGTACGTGGTATTTCTTGGATTGTAGACATACCAAAGTCAAATACATATTACACTACAACGGCCTATATCCGTTTTGAAAAACTAAAGTGCGACATTTATCACCACAGTATGTATTATAATGCACGAGTTAGGTACTGTGAATAGCTATTAAATCAATATCAGGAAAATTCGAATTTTATTGGCAATATGTTGTGGACAGATACAGGATGGGATATATGTATAACAGATTCTTTCTACGGCTGTTGCCTCCTCTCCGTCCCCAGTTTCCATCTTTTTTTATCATAACACGTTTACAATACTCGTAACAATCATGTGCGGGCAGATGAGAACCCTCATGTTCGTAATCATCAATGTAGATACGGTATTAATGTTTAGGCAGGTATAGTAAATAAATATTCAATTGATCCTTTTATTCCGCCAAATCGTCTTAATACTGAAAATTTCCTGCATATTCTAATTGAAGGTTTTCAAATACTGTTGGAAAAAATTCCACTGATAATCAGACAAAGTACAGCTTGACTGATTTAACCTTGCTTCTGAGTGAACATTTCGCACTACCACGAAATTGGTGGGGAAGGCCTGGAGCTCATTTGCATCGTGTGTTTGTAGCAGTCAGTATCGCTGTACACTCTGGTGAAAAGTGCGTACAATGGAGTTTCAATCTAAAATTAAAGCAGGGAAGCGTACGCGCGTTTCTTTTACTGAATGTTAACTGCCCATGCCCATTTACATTGTATTCCTCTCCGTTCCTCCTAGCGCCCACTCTTTCTCGCGCCGCGCTGCTTCCACCAGCAAGATTAAATCAAGCTGTATGTATTACCAACAAGATGATGTTCCAGTCCATGATGGAATCATGGTTTGAGATTAACTTCAACATCGTTTTTCAGATCGGTGGAGTGGTCGTGGGGGTGCTATAGCTCGGCCCCCAAGAATACCTGATCAAACGCCCTTAGATTTTTATTTATCGGGTTATCTGCAGGATTTCATATATCTCACACCAGTATCGTGTCAACCAACTGACTGCAACTTTAAACGAACACATACGCCAACGAGAACAAAGTTCAATTGCAATGAGATGTGCAGAATGTCACAATCTTGTTGGAGGTCATTTTGAACATTCCATTAATTTACAAAAAATTGTAAATTCTGGTTTGTTTCTGTCCGATATTGTTATGCTTTTTTTTCCATATGTAGTTTGTGTGTAGGTACTGAAATAGATTGATAATTACTTTATTTAATTGTGGATTAGGCCTATTGGGGATACTATATAAAACAAAATGCACCGGTAACTCTACCTCATGATGGTGTGGAAATGAGTTGTTTAATCCTTGACTGGTGTGGCCGAAAGCGTCGACTGGCCTAGATATTAATAATTATATATTTAATATTTTTTCTGAAATTGCCGTAGTAACTCAAAGAATATTTTCCGTAGAGCATACAACAGCATGCATATGAGACTGTAGCAGTTTCACTAATTTTCGTGTTTCGTAAATAAACTAGCATGTGAAATATAAATATTTTAGTTATTTTATATTTAGTGTGCACTGCTGAATCGCGTACGAGACGTTTTATCGCATGTTATGGGATACCCTGTCTATAGGCTGACGCCATCCTTCCCACAATAGACCCTGTTTACGTTGTACCATAGTATAGTAAAGGGATTCCCATAAGAGGATGGCGAATACAAAATACGTTTATGTTGGGCTATATATTGTGTTCACTTTAATGATAGTAGAACAAATCTTACCAATCACGTTACTTCGTCGTTCACGTATATGCTATTAAGTTACTTTTGTAAAGTAATGTTTATTGGTGATTTGTAATTGGGATTTTAAGTCTATTAGAAATGGTAATTGTTTATTTTAGACTGAGAACATTGAATTTGTACCAACAATGAAACATAATAGTGTTTATATGATTGATGATGTCCTAATACACCCATTTTTATATAAGTACGTTATTGCATTACAACTTCTTTTTATATCATTAATTTTTTACTACCAGAACGGTAATTTTACTTGTATATTCCAGCTCCATTAAACAATTAACGTAAGTTGGCTATCATAATTTGTTGTTGTTACACTTTAAATTTATTGTAACAGTTATGCATGCACAATACAGTCGCGCAGTTTGTTTCGAAACTTACTTGCAAAGTTATTACTTTAATAACGTGCTTTAATGAATTAATTTATCCGATTATATTTCGAGATACCGCTGCGTGCAAAATTGTTTTACGGTATTATGTTTCATAATGCTGGCTCTCAACCGATTTGAATTATTATGATTGCGGCTTATCAAAATAGGCTCTTGACACAGTATTGTTGAAATGTATACTCAGATAATGCAGAATCCTAGTGCAATTAGTGCAGTTCAGAAAGATAGATCGTCATCAGGATGGTATCGATTACATTACAACTTCGTTAGAATTAATTCGTTTGCTTTCTAACGGTATATTAACTAGCGAATAAATCAAGTTTTTTCCATAAGCAGGTGCGTGTGTTGAAAATACAAAGTTACAAGTTAAACCTGTGTACTTAATAGTTTTTTGCATAATCATCGTTGTATTACACGACTAATGCATGTGTTGCTGTAATTATATTCGCATACATGTTAACCAGACATTAATTATTACCATTTTTAAAATATTGCTTCATTGGATGCCCTGATTCGATCAAATATTCTGGTGTCTCATTTTACCAAAACGTTTGAAACCCCTTTTCCAACCAATACAGAAAAAAGTTTTTACGAAAATCAAATATAAGAAAAAAATGTACAAGAATGTAAATTTCAATTCTGCTGCACGGTTTATACATAATAAAGAGGAGCATCGTAAAATATAAATTGCCCCATGAACATCTATACTCAAATTCATATGTTATTGCTTACATGTATTTGATATCAACGTATGTATTTACCCTTCAGAGGAAAATAATATTAGGTAGATCTTATTTGCTTCTGCCGTCTTTGTCGGAATATTATTTGGTTTGTCGGAAGCTTAAGAAATAAGGTTTCCCAACTTTCCACGCTGCAAGATATTTTCTTGCAATTTTGACAGATTTTAGCGTAATTGTTTGAGTTTCGGTGTGTGTTTAACTTCGTGTATCATCAAGAAATACAGGAGTTTAGATATTTAACAGAAAGCACTAAGACTTTGAATTCTCACCGTAAGGGTCTATTTAATCAGTACATCAGTAAAAATACGAAGCCTCGCACAATAATCTGAATAAACGTTTCAATTCTTCTTTTGTGTTTAGACCAATGGCCTGTTAATTACCTACAGTGGAGTAGGTTCTCGGAGCCCACGTTGCATGTAAGCCGGGCAAGAAGTTTATCTAACCCGTCGAACAGAGAAGATAAGTTCTTACGACAACCGGGACCAGCGGCTTTACGTGCCCTCGGAAATAATTTATTGGTCGTAAAAGTAGGCTTTTCTTTTGCATTGCGTTTCTTTGTTGTAACTAAATCATTAAAACTATTGAAATCTGCAGCAATAACTAGTTAAGATTTGCGAACAGCAGAACCGTACCTTTATCCGAGAAGTCGGTGTTTACACCGTCCCCGGTATCCAAAACATAACCTCAAATATCAAAGTTTCTTACTTAAATCTTACTACCACACTAACTTTTTTTTTTGGTAGATTCGTGGTAAAATTTTCGAATACTGGTGTTTCTCTTTTGTAACTGAATAGATATACCAGATCTTATTTCAGTTATTACTAAGGAATGCAGAGACACGTTTCGGTTTTAAATACCAAATTCCTGGAATAGTTCAATAGGCAGCCATAATGGTGTGTCTAAATCATGGTTTAAAATTGTAAACGTTCAATAATTATTTGTTTCATCATATGAAAAAATATGAACGGAAGTACTATTTACGATAGTATTGTGCAAACTGTCATATTACTTTAGTAGAATTTAAATATTTCATTATTATTATTCGCGAAATTGCAATTAAATTAGGAAATGCCCTAAAAGGCTTCAAAACTGTTCAAAGGGGTCTCAAAGTCAATCGTAACGCAGTCGGTGAAGTGCATGGCTCCAGTTCAATTTCGGGGTAGGATTCCCGCATCTTGTTAAATTTCTAAAGTATACTTCCTGAGATAAGAGATCTCGTTAAATCACTCTTCCGGTGATTCAGAATCCACCTCAAGCTATAAATCCCCCTGTTTATGCATCGTTGTTAGGCAGTTTTAAATGGAAGCGGTAAGCAGCGAAACTGTAGGAAAAGAGATGTCATAAGGCAGGTCTTCAATATTGTGTAGCATTGTGACCATAGAAAACGAAATCATTCCTAATTCTGAATAATACAATGTTAGAATTACCTGCAATTATTTAACGGTTACGCTTTTCATTCGAAAATGCAGAATATTTATTTCTGAATATGTAATTTTCCTAAAAATGAGAACGCGGAGCGGTTACGATTCCTAGTACGGTCTCCAAACCTTGGGTGTCCACTAAAAATTTGAATTTGATAGATTTAGAAACCTGCAAGTGCTGTTTAGAAGTTCTTTGATGATGTTTAATAAGCATTGGTTTACAGCAGGTCTGTAGATAAACAAATATCTGAACCTTGGGTTATCTGTTCATATATAAATAATAATATTATTCAAATGGTTTATTTTTGCAATCTGATTATTACTAAAGTTACAAAATATTTATATTATTGTAGCATCTTGTAATCTATACATCCAAGCAGGGATACATAAATTAGTAAACGTTCTAAATCAAGATCGGCTGAAACTTAAACTTAAAACAACTGTAACCCGCAGTTTGTTGTAACGTTTTTAACTAAAATGGAGGTGCTTTTTCAGAATACACGTAAAGAATGTGAATGTGAAGAACATTGTAACCACACAAATTTTATTGAAAGAAAACTGTAGCATATAAATTAATACATGTACAGGTTGAAGACAAATTAATACTAAAAACCAAAATAGAATTTAAATGAAAGTAAAGCGAATATCAGATGGCGGAATAGTTGGCAATCACATCACAGGAATCGGTTACAACTACATATATTCAGAATAAAACAGGCAATTGACATATCTAATTCAGACGAAGAGGAAGGAGAAGAAGAATGCCGGAAATATATCAATATTTTTTTTATTTTAAATTTAATATAATACTTTCTTAAATTTGTTGATATTGAAACGTCTTGGGATTTGGCCATGAGAAACGGTTTTAAAACTTTCAAGAAACTTCAACTTCCAACTCCTTTTTACAAGCTTTTTAACGCTATAGTTTAACTTATGAAAAGTAGAACTGATGTGTTTAATAAAAGCTCATTGATTTTCGAAAGAGCTTTTCCTTTTCTTTCTTAATAATATCCTCTTTATCTTTCGGTGTTGGGTTCCACTATGCCCCCACAGCTTATGGCAATCCTTTTTACCCGTTTCACATATATTCCAACCACTCTAACGGTTGTCATGATGTTAGGATGACATTCGGAGTAGAGTATTAACGTGTCCTCCGCTAGCAGGAGGCGCCGTGTTGACACAGACTCGGGATTCCCATCAACTATTGACCAACAATGCTTAACTTCCTGATCGTACCTGAATGGCCATCCTAGCTGAGCAACTAGGTGTGCTAGAGTTAATGTCGTAAGAAACCAAATTATGTTCATTGCCGCTTTTTTAAATGTATGTACTTGATTGTCCAATATATACAAAACTACAATCATTACAACACATTCTATAAACTCTAGAATTATCTCTTTGTCACAGGACCTTTACTAAAAACAAATCTATCGTACAATAATTATTAACTGAAAATTAGACATTAATATTAAGAGGTTTTAAGATATTATATTATTCTGGTTATTGAATGTAATCAAATTAGTGGAATTTTGTATAAGATGTTGACACTTAAAATTCATCAATCAAATACTTAAATATATGAATAAATTACATCTATAAATACTCAATACAGTCTTAAAATTTTACAGCGTCATGATTCTGTTTAAGGTTGTTGATATACATTTACATTCATAAAAAGTTCATAGTACATGCTATTCTAACCTACATAAACGCGCATAAAATGTATTGTTGGAAAAGTTTATGTTGAATTTCATAGCTGCGAAACGACGATCTTGACCTACACGTAGAAGATATTGCAGAGAAGGGTAGACACGAGGTCAGTTTCTGCTAGAAACTTAGGCGGTCTGATGTTTATGCACGTCTTACGTATGTGTATAAAATCTTTGCTAAATGTCTTACGTGTAAGTGTGCAATGTTGAAGAGCAATTTGCAAACAATCAGTTAATTTCTTAGGCTTTCAGATTTTAAGTTTTTGTTAACCATTTTTGTTTACGCAACATTACTATATCTAATATAACTGTAGCCAGATATATCATGGGTATCCTTAATTTGATATAAAAAAGAACAATGTATCGCCTATGGTAATTACCGACTGATTTACTCTTCATACCGTTTGATCGGATTTCTCCACAAATTTCTACATTCCTTCTTATTTTGGGCCATATTTCTGGCCTCATTCTAGTTCTTCCCCCCTGCCATACTAGCGTGATTGTATGCTTTCAGGCCAGGCTAGCCTTGATCTTCCTCTTCGTCTAGGTCCCTATTTTCCATACGATTTCGGGTATCTTGCCTAATCAGGTGTCCAAACCATCTCAGGTGATTGTATGTGATGTTCCACTTTGAGGCTTGCTCTTATCTCATTGTTCCTCGCCTTGTCTGGATTATGGTAGTATGAAGCTTAATGGCGAGTCTAACTTACAACTAAGATGTTTGTGGCGCCACCTTGTTGTATATCACAGAATCAACAAGGCAATTATAAATATGAAACTTAGTTGTATGTAAATTGTCGACATGGTATTCTTCTATAATGTTTTAAGCAGGTGATGGCGGCGTGGATGTGTAGAATATGCATTAGTTGTATGTTTGACCTAAGTGTACTTACACATGTATTACTTTGTTGCGGTAATGTTGTACTAATGGGTATAGGAATGATAAAAGACATTTTATGTAAGCTAATGACAAATTGTTATTATACTAATAGATAAGCACCACTTTTATGTAAGCGATAACAAACTCCTAATAGCAGTTTTTGAAATTTTAGATACCACATACATTTTTTAAACAAGGACGTCAGTAGATACATTGATACAGGTTGTCAATTTGAAAACATACAATGTATTATATCTCTGAATGTTAAAAATATTGGAAATTTTTAGAAACTGTTTTTACTACATGGAGGGAGAATCAACCTGACTCATAAGGGAACCTTCCCTATTCAACCCCATAGGTTGTAGCTACCCCTACAAAAAAATGTTCAAATAGTAACACCTATCTCGTGATACCTCATTGAAAAACTCTTAACAAAATGTTATTCAATAATAGCAAACAAAGTTTAAAAATGACACTTGAATTAAGCCGTAGATTAAATTTTGGAACTGCTGGTTAACACAAAACCGCATGGAAAAATACATAAAAATTCTTTAACCAGAAGATAAACTGTTAGTTATCTTTACGCATATAGATTGTAGGTATATATAGTAGATTGTACATACAGTGCGATTAAAAACTAAACGTAATTAGGGCACCTTTAGAACAATACCCGCTTGTTAATCGTACTGCCTCCGCAGAGTATGAACTAATCAAAGACGCGCAACTTCTATACACCCAATTTGTGCAATTTGAGCAAAAAGTTAATCATTGCGTCCTCTATTAGTTTTAAATAATACTACTTTTACCGGAAATTGTTGTATGAAATTAAGACAAATTGTGTTTAATCGGCTGAAAATTGATGTAAATTAGAGAATAATCACAGTTGCCTTAGGACCTTTAATTTTAATTGGCTGAAATACTTGCGAATTATCTGAAATTTAAAAAAAGCACTTGAAATTAAGCGGTGTTATCTAAATACTTAGAGATTAATATAATTGTTTTTTTAGAGCTTTTTCTTGTGGTTAGGGATTCGTATTTCTATTGTTATGTTTTGAAACTAATTTTAAAACAAAGAATACAGTGAAAAGTTAATGTTACAGAGGCGGCTTTGGAATTTTCAAAGTTACGTTTATATATTGTTTTTTTGTTGTTTTGTCGCTAGCGAAACCATATTTTTTATCGCTCTCTTATTATGTAATTCTGTTCTCCTTCCCAACCATTTGCTCAACATCCGTCATATTTACTTCAGTTTCCTCTGCCGGATTTATTTAATACAAACTTGTGGGTTTTCCGTTGTTGTGCTCTTCACGACGGCGAAAATAAACAGATCGAAAAATGCGAGCGGCTTTTTGATATTTGAACTATGTTTTGATTTATTTATTTTGTCCATGGCAAACTCCAACTACATATTGTATGATGTATGCATTGTGTGCTCGAACAAACATTCCATGTCCAACGCGAGCGTACCAGACAATTACTTGGAAGTGTTTAAACACAGGTTTTAGTACCAACAAGTGGAAATTGTATGTCAAAGCTAAGACTTCGTGTTTTAGAACGACTTTGTTTGCTTAACGTATTTATATCAAAGCAACCAAGAGGCGAAAAGGCAAATTTAATTTAAATAATCCTTCTGTAGTGCTCTTTTGTTACGTAAGTAAGTGAATAGAATTTAGGAATTTAGTTTAGTCAAATACAGGAAACGTATTATTTGGATGTATTTTTATTGCAAAAGTTTTAAATCTTTAACAAACTGAACGCAATGATTACTCTGCTCACTTCGTGTAGTTAGTCACTGGTTAACAATAAGAAACAGATTTAGACATTGTTTGTGATTTTTTAAATATCTTTTGGAAAAACTGGTCCTGTATACATGAATCAAGAATTATCATTGGAGTGTTTTCGTATTCTTTAGTTCTTGTAGCAAGCACATTCTTTTTCTTGGCAGTATATAGTATTCATGGATATAAAACAAGTATTTGGTTACCATCTGAAAGAAACTTTCAACCACAACATAGGATCAAGCTGTTATTAAATAAACTGTGGCGTACCATAGGGTAGTGTACTGGGACCTTTCCTACGCTTGACATATATTCTTGTTTTCCAATGACACAGGGCACTGCCAGTGCCACTTTTAATGACGATACTGCTATAGCAGATAATAATCTTCGGAATCACGTTGATATGCTTCAAATACAACAACATTTACTAGCAATCGTGCTGCTGCTATGTCCTCCAGTTACGTTTAACAACGTTCAAATGCCTGAAGGATCTGAAGAATTATCTCGGTCTATATCTTAACCAGAAAATTACAAGGAAGGCACATATGGCCTTACGGTATACAACTTTGTACAGTTGCACAAAGCCGTTAGATACCAAAATTCTGTTTCTAATCGTTCGTACGACGACTTAGGGGTTTCACGTACGAGGGATGTACGTTTGTGGTGGGTTTCTATCATTTGCATCCAAAAATGTGTAAGTCTGAATATACCGTAGTACCAGATATCCCTCGTATAGTTAATGCAATTCGTAGAATCATAACTGCATATAATTACAATCTTGTAGGGCGTGAAAACAATCTCATATAGCAAATAGCGCGTCAATCAGTGGCAGTTAAAAGACTGAACTACGACCCAACTAGGATTAACCTGACTTACGCTAGGGAGAAGCATCGATGGATGATCTCTCCCCTGGCACAAGAGCTTGATCACAGCATTTACTTACGCTTATTAATAAAAGGAAATTGTAAATATGCTGATGTATTATTCAAATCAGTAGGTACGTATTTTTAAGAAACCATAATACTTGTATCCAGGCAATGTCTCTTGATGCACCATTACTGTAATGGTGCATCAAGAGACATTGCCTGTAATGGCATTACAGCATACTACTGTTGACAACGAAGAACGATACACACACGCAATGTTGCCAAATTATGTTGTTAACTTTATGTACTAAAACTAAACATAGGACTTTGTCACTTAAAGTTTTTGCCTAACAGTAACATGATGGTGCTCCTTCTGCTATTGAAGATGCATCCCGTATTTGTAGACGAGGAAGCGTTGTTAGCGTAGACGTTACTTATCAAACTTTGTGCAACGTTACGGCTCCCACGTAATCTCTAGTTACTAACTTTCCATGTTCATTTCGTTGTTTGGTTATGTCAGAAGCGTTTACATATGTACGCCGTTTGAGCCCGTAGAGTTCAGAGGCTTGTTTGATAACTTATTGCGGCGGGTACGCACGAAACGATGCTACATTGCAAAAACGGCGTGATGGTGTAAGATAGCGTCAAGTTTGCAGTTTTAATATTGACGGTAGCGGCTCGGCGCCTCTGCCGCCCCCGGCTCTAATTACAGAGCTTGTTAAATTGTTTGCTGCCGGGTGTGCAATTAATACCCCGCCATCCGCTTCTTAATGATTCATTAAAATGCAATTAAACACGGCCTATGTTACGGAGAATCAACATTTACAAGTTATATTCAGTTACCGTGCTGAATCGTAATGCATGACGAATTCTTGACACGCGTCATTAATACCAAAGGGTCTTCGGCTCTTCCAATGCACGCTTCCATTTACTTTACATTATGCAGCGGATTCGTTTATCAAAAATTAATTAACGCGCGGCATTATACGTGCTAAGTGCTACTTCGATAACTGAATCGGAACTAACCATGATTTATTGCCGTAAGCAGGAAGTCTCTACAAGCGCTTCTGGGTATTAAAACGTCCACATATATAGCCAGCCTATAATTGCATGTTCGTTGATTATGACCAAGGTTCTTGTTAAAGTCTTCAGTCATTCCTCATCCAAATCGCTATTAATAAGGTTGTCATTTAGCCCACTTTACATATACAAATAAGTTTCATACCGGATGCAATATGTATTACGATTACAAACTTCCCGGGGAGAAATGGACTAATTAGACAAATTAACACTCCTTTGCGTGTATCTTATCCTACATCATATCTATTAAAATAGTTTATTAGTGGCTTTGAGTAAAACTCATTTTTAACAGTATATTTTATTGCAGGGTTCCGATGCTAGTTCGGTGATATTTGGTTCGGCGCCGGCCTCAAGGAAGCATGAGTTCCCTGGTGCGCTGCCTCCTAGTCTGCCCCTTAGCAATGGCACTAGTAATTCACCAGTACCTGCGCCCACACCTCCGAACCTTCCGGCGCCTTCGCCCGCGCCCGCACAACAGCCGCCACCACATCCCATATCCAATCATAGAACGGGAACAACTACCACGGGGCCTGTAGCAGCTGCTGTTAGTACTGTCCCAAGCGGGGGCGTCACAATACCCAGCAGCACCGCGGTGCCCATGACGATGCCACAACCAGCAGCTGCTCCAGTGGCTCATCATCCGCCTGCCTTTGTTTCCACTACCAACCATGGTAGAACAGAAAGTCCAGCGGTGGCGACTTCTGCTAATGCAGCTGTAGCACCAAGTGGAAATGGTGCAGCTGGTGGACAATACCATCATCCTACTTTTCAACCCTTATATGCTCCCTATGCTGTACATAGCACCTATAGTTCACAGTCTCCTGCACCCCCAGTTTCTGTTAACACGACAACTGTTCCCAGCTGCCCACAACCAGTTACAACTGTTGCTACAACTCTTCCAGCTATCGTTTCAAGTCACAGAGATGCTGTTGTTAGTAGAACAGTATCTCCCAAAGGTCACAGTCCAACCAGAGAAAGAGAGAGCTATAGGTAGGTTTCACATTTTATATTTTATAACATTTTCCAATGACAAAATATTAAAACACGTCTTGTTGGTTGCAGCAGTAACGTTAGCAGTTTAAGTAGAAGTAGCGTGACACCACTCAGTTGCCCGCCCCCTACTACAGTATCTTCTAGTCTGGCTTTATCCAAGAGTTGGAGTGGAGCCACTCCACAACTGAGCCCTGCACCACCTCGACCAACACCACCTCTACATTCCTCCTTCCCATCTCCCATGTTTGCAGCTCCCTTGCCTCCACCTGTCACAAGTGCAAGTCCCTTAGCTTCTGCTGTTCCTCCCCCACCTCCAAATCCAAATCCATTTTCTGCTGAAAGTCTATTCCAGTCAAGTAAGTCCTCGTGGGAAATAACACAAATAGATGCTACAGTGTTTCTCTTTCCAGATCAAGCAGATATGTTGCGGCGCGAATTAGATAATAGATTTTTAGCATCACAAGATCGGACCCTCAATATTGGTCCACCGCCTTACCTTCGTGCCGAAATGCACCAACATCAACACCATCATACACACGTACATCAGCACACCACGTCCATACTACCGCCACCTCCTTCAGCTTCAACACTTTTTCCATCACCACTGGTAAGAAACTTTGTCATAGCTTTTTTAGCAAATAGGTTTTCAATTTTCATGCCTATCAAAAATATTCCAGTAGTTAGATAAAAATTATGGTCTACAATGATAGTGTATAGGAAACTAAGTATTTTTGATAAAAGATTACATTGATAATCAAGTTTCTCGAAACGGATAATAAGATATTTTTATACCAAAGTTATTTTTAAAAATCCTGAATCATTCTTCCAATCTAAAGTATGCCACTTGAAACAACTTTAATACTTCCAGTGCAAACAAGTTGTAGCCTACTATAAGACAGGTGTGAAACATTTTCTTTTTTTTTAATATAAGAATTTTTTTGTTGAGAATATTAAATCACACTGTACTAGTCTGGATGAAAAGATGTAGAGAAATATATGTATTGTATTCAAGCTGATGGTATCTAGGGCACAGAAAATCCAGTCCTGAGTATAATAGTTAGCAGTAGGCTACATTTTCCTAAATTAACACGTTCACTACCGGCGTCCTATAGCTGGTCGCTTGTCATAAATCGAGCACAATAACTTTAGAACCGTTGAGAATTTTTTAGTGATTCTTGTAGCTAACGAATCAGCTTGATGTTCTGGACAAGATTCCACCATTTTGTTTCAGGGCCATTCAAGTGGCCGGTGGTCTGAGAGTAGTCACAAATATTGTAATAGACCGACTACCATTATAGTGGCCTCGAAGGAATAAAATAAAACTCAACATTTCATAATTGAAATATGCATGTTTTAACAAAAATAGCAAAACATATGCAAAAATACTAAAAGTACCACAATTTTTAAAAATTAAAAATATTAATTCGAATAGAGATTGAGATGCCATTCCCTAAAACATGGCACAACACATAATCCAGGCTGATCTTCACATTGCCGACAATGATACTTTGAACGTTTCCGTATATTTTGTTTCGATGGTGCATCTCTTCATGGTATTCTTATGGTATTCTATAAAATACCAACCATTCCAGTATTTTCGAAGAGCAAATATTCAGTAAGAGAGACGCTCGTATAGAAATTGTCTACGTATAGTATATGGCCTTTCCCTAAATAACCATCTAATAGCTGTTTGACAACCGATGTGGCATGTGACTCGTTTTGATCTAGCAAAGTACCCTTTCCTACATAAACAATTATGTTTAGAATGTATCCGTTATCAGTGGTTACCTCATAAAGTTTTATTCCATATTTATGTCTTTTATATGTCTATGTAGCTATTCCATCCATCGTCGGATGTAAGCCTCTCCATTTCAATCTGTTTTGTGCCTTTCTCATCCAGTCGTAACCTGTGAATTTTTTGATATCATCCGTCCATCTACTTTGCGGACGTCCTACACATCTTTTGTGGTGCCGTGGTCTCCATTCAATAATCCGTTTGGTCCACCGGTTATCTTGAAGCCTGGCGATGTGACCCGCCCAACTCCATCTTTGTTTGCATAGTCGATAAACTACATCAGTTACTCGTGATCGTTTTGTAATTTCTACGTTTGGAATACGGTCTACTAGGGTGATGTTGAGCATGCACCTTTCCATTGCTCTCTGCGTTTCTGTAGTCGTTCAATTATGTTCTTGTTTATTGCCCATGTTTCCGTTCCGTATGTTAGTACGGGGAGTATATGTTGGTCGAAAGTTTTTGATTTAATTGTGTTAGGTAGGTTCAAACGAAAGATTTTCTGTAGTTTCCCGAAACTGGCCCATGCTAAAGATAGTCTTCTATTTAGGTCCGTTTTTAGATTGTTGTTAGTTATTTCAAGTTTTTGACCCAAGTATATATAGCATTCTACTTTTTCGATGTGTTGGTTTTGTACCGTGAGATTTGTATTGTTGTTGGTTTCGATATCATTCGTCATATATTTTGTTTTGCTAATATTTACCTTTAGTCCTATTTCCTTTTATTTTGCTTGTAACTCATCGATCATTATTTGTAGTTCTTTGCTTTCACTGAATATCACAATGTCGTCGGCAAAACGTAAGTGGTTTAACAGTTCTCCGTCTATGGATATGCCTTTGGTGTGCCAGTCAAGTCGTTTAAACATGTCTTCCATTGCCAGTGTAAATAAATTCGGCGAAATTGAGTCTCCTTGTCGCACTCCTCTATTAATTTTGACTGTATTAGTTTTTATTGTCTTTTATTTGGTATATACTGGCGGAAGCTTAGTCGACCCCGCCATAATATCATTGCTTCATCAATACTTAAATGTTGACCTGGAAAATAGATAGATTTAATATTCTCAACTACTTTTTCCAAGATTGGGCGGATTTTAAAAAGACGATCTTCGGTATTAGCTGTGGAGTGATCAACAAATCTTAACATTCTCAGAATATCTGAGAATCTATTGTGAGACATCGTCTGCCCGAAAATAGGGTGATAATATAATGGACGCTTGCTCCACTGTTTTGCTAAAGTAGGAAAGCGAATATTACCATTTAGACAGCATAAACCTATAAACCTTTTCATTTCCTCAACTCCTATATCATGCCATTTCGTCCTCTTTTTCTTCCTTGTAGGTACTGACTAATTATCCAATACTTCTCTAGCTCGTCCGTTTGTTTCAAGCACAATTACCTCAATCGTGCTATCATCAAAAAACAATTGAAAATATTGGAGTGCACTAGCATCCTTTGGAATGTTCACATTGATAGACTCCTTTGGTGTGAAAGGAAATCGTTTCGGATCCTCTTCCATATCCATCCGCTGATCGTCAGAGTTATCTGTGGGTGGTGGTGATTTTGTTCCCAAAGGGCTTCGCCTATCTGGCCGATTGTCATCTAGATCGCTATTTGAATCGCTGTTACTTGGTGACGAATCAGCAAAATCATTTTTATCTGGGTCATAATTTTTATCAACAATGGAATCATCGCTTAAAAACGGGTCGTCTTCGCTATCTTCGGCCGCATCTGAAATATTTGCTAACTCTTCTAATTCAGCTTGAGTTAACGGACGACGTAAGTCTGCCTTTCTTATTTTTTTCGACCCGCTAAAAATACATAACCTCAAAAAACTTACAACAATAAATAAAATTAATTTTTACCATGCTATCTAGGTGGAATCCATTTTGTGTAACAACACCGATGAGTAAAAACCACTTTAACACACAGCAAATTCAGTTAAACTAAATATTTTGCGTTAGAAGCTATTCACACTCGCATGAGAAATACACGTGTACGACTGTAAACAATGCTACATAAAATGAACCAGAGGCCACTAAAGTGGCCGTGCACACGCAGCTAACTTCCTCATAGACCGAAAAAAGCATACACATCACCATTCGTGAACCCGCTAAATTTATATTGCACAAAAGTAAGTTTGAAAATAGGACCAGTATAGTGGCCGCGGTTCACGGCGAGCAACCCCAAGGGCCACTATAGTGGCCGCCGATAGTGAAAGTGTTAACACATTGAAAATGTGTTTGAACAGTTTAGTGACAACTTCTTAGGAAAATCGCAGTATCAAGCCGATAACCACAGCACAAATTAAATGTTCACAATCAATCTTATAGAAACAATAAGCAATTGATGAAAACAAATGTTTGTTGTGTGTCTTGAAACCATACAAATATTTTTTTTTTATTGTTTCACTTTCTTTATCTTTAAACTAGTTGAAAAAAAATTAACAAACAAATTTTAATGCTCTAAACTGGACAAAAATGGTTTTCCTTTGGGAAATGACATACCATAGAATACACATTGAAATTTGCCATAGAAGTGTAGGAGAAATGCTCTGAAGAAAGTGATCAGTATGTGTGTATTAATACTCTACAGCAATGCTAGCGAATATTATTATTTGCTATTTGATTTCTCTTAACTTGCCATCTTCAGGGAATTTTTCTTTTTAGTATACATTGCCTGTATATACTTTTAAAAGAGACGCGTCAATTTCGCCTATTGTGTAGGCAACCAACTATACCCACAACTAAAAAACAAGAGCAAACGTCACGGTAGTTGTGAATTATTTGAGTATGAAGGTTATGTTGATACAGTGTTTATAGTAAATAAGTATTTCACCCTGTATATAGGACGCAAATAATGATTTATTTGTTAATTACAAAAATCGCAGGGTGATGTTTCCGTAAGGTCCGTGAACTTACTTATGTACTTCCTTTCTACAACACAATGACATCGACGGCAAAGTGGTGTAACGGTCAGCATAGCTGCCTTCCAAGCAGGTGATCCAGGTTCAATTCCCGGCGATGGCAAATTTTTTTAATTATTATTTTTTGTTATAACTTTTAATAGATTTCTTCAACGTAGCATAAAATATTTAATTTAATATCTTCGGTTAAAATGTGATTACTTTTATTTCTTATTTTATACAAACAACTGAAGCATGCTGTGACCAACACAATCAAATTAATTCAATGATAAAAAATAAAAATAATCTTTATTTAGTATCTTCTTGCGTTTTTTATATAACCATGAGCAGTAAAGCCGAAAAAGTGGAAATTCTAATGTGATGCCAGAATGGAAACAGCTTAAGAACTGCGAGAGACTTATTTTCAGTAAAATATCCTTGTATTCGAACCATACAAACAATTGTTAGAAAATTTAAATCAGAGGGATGCGTAATAAATTCCCATGAAATAAGAACTAAAAGTAATCACGTTTTAACCGAAGAAATTAAATTAAATATTTTATGCTACGTTGAAGAAATCATAATTAATAGTTATAACAAAAAATAATAATTAAAAAAAGTTCGCGGTGGCCGGGAATTGAACTCGGATCACCTGCTTGGAAGGCAGCTATGCTGATCGTTACACCACTTTGCCGTCGATGTCATTGTGTTGTAGAAAGGAAGTAAGTAAGTAAGATCACGGACCTTACGGAAACATCACCCTGCGATTTTTGTATTTAACAAAAAAATCATCATCTGCGTCGTATATATCTACATGGTGAAATACTTATTTAATATAAACACTGCATCAACATAACCTTCATACTCAAATAATTCACAACTACCGTGACGTTTGCTCCTGTTTTTTAGTTGTGGGTATAGTTGGTTGCCTACACAATAGGCGTAATTGACGCGTTCTTTTTAAAAGTATACATAGGCAATGTATACTAAAAAGAAAATTTCCCTGTATGATATCCTTGCAGTTAGTGTTTTACCTACATTGAGTAAAAAGGACTCAGCATTTGTGGGTAATAAAAGCAATAGTATGGGAAGCAGTGCTCTATAATTTGCAAAGTTTCCTGTTGTGTGGCAACTTGTAATTATTGTGGTCTTAACTAGCAGAAGTACATTACAAGATATTGCTTACCAAATTACAAGTTATTTCAGTAAATTTTACAACATATTGATGAAAATATTTTTTAAGCCATCAAAGTACGTACTTTATTACCCAGATTTACTAGATTTGCTTAGTGTTTCTCTACAACGATGATTTTGTAAAACATTGCTATAATTAAATTCCTTGCTAAAAATGTAAGAGCTAAAGTTGTAAATATACAGGGTGTTAATGAACTGCAGGGAGAAACTTCTAGGCCTTAAAGTATACACGAAAACAAACATTTTTTGTTAATAAATGTATGGTCAAAAGGGTTTCCTTTCAGGGATAGAGCTTCTCAAAGATTCTTTAAGAAGCGCCTAAATGTAGGCAACTCAATTTACTACCTACTATTTGTTTCCATAACGACGGCAATTAATTCAGGGTAAATAAAGCCCTCTTTCCCACTTTTCAAATTAACCTGTATTAATTTCCGTCGTTATGGAAACAAATAGTAGGTAGTAAATTGAGTTGTATACATTTGTTTGTTTATTTGTGTGTTTTTATTTAACGTCGGTCTATTTCTGCTACTATGGGTAACCACCGATGCCAGGGAGCGATCCAACCACACCTGGAAATTTAGCCTGTTTGAGGATTCTTTTGACGTGCCCAACAACACTTAGACATGGGGCCTACGATTTTACTTCCTCTCCGAGGAGAAGAATCGTTTTAGCGTTTTTTATCGCTCAGAAACAGAAACAACGACCTCGGCGTCTGGATTCGAACCCGGGACAGCTGCGTGAAAAAGGCATACAGCCAACCTATCTGAGCTACCGGCGCTGGTGCCTACATTTAGCCGCTTCTTAAAGAATCTTTGAGAAACTCTAACCCTGAAAGGACACACTTTTGACCATACATTTATTAACAAAAAATGTTTGTTTTCATGTATACTTTAAGCCCTAGAAGTTTGTCCCAGCAATTCATTAACACCCTGTATATTGTCAACTATTTTACATGTTTACTTAAACAAGTAACATTTTGTGGTATAACAAACTATAAGCAAACGAAAGTATTTCATTCACAAAACTGCAGAAACTGAAACATGTTCAGAGTGAGTGGGCGGCGCTAAAGCCAATACAATTAACCCAATACTAGCATGTAAAAATTTGGGTAAAGAGATGGCTATGGAATATTTTTTTATGATAATATAAAATGCCACAATAGATTGATAATATACTTCGTTATAAATATGTCTGTTCTTGCAGGAAACTTTTATAGTAAATAGTTTACATGAGTAAAACCAATTTCATAATACTGCCAGATATTTGATAGTGATATGGGTATTAAAACGTAGGGAAATAATATTAATTGTTTCCTATATGTAATTGTAATTCTAACAATGCGGTGGTGCTTTTAAGTGTTCAGTTAATATACGAAAAAATATATATTACATCATGAACTGCCCAAGAAAAGAAATTCGTTTTACTTTCATGGGATAACTTTTTTTTAGTTCAAAGACATCCCTAAATTGGGTAGCATGGACTCGCCATTTTACCGCCAAAATATAGGTCTGCCCGGCTACCCAGGCTACTCTCCAAGTCTGTTGCACCCAGGATTGACAGGACCTACTCCTTTTGTTCCACCAAATCATCTGCCACCCTTTCAACCAAAGGTATGTTCTAATAATTTATATATTCGGTATAATAGTTTTGGACTATGTGTGCCTCTTGGTGTTTTCGTAATAATCTTAACTGTTTAATATCAAAATTTAAATTAATTGCTGTATGTTTGTAAATACCTGACAGATTTATAATTCTCTGATAAAACATAATCAAAATTTCTTAGTATTTAAAAATTCCAATTCCAATGTGAAATGGAAATTCAGAATATCAGAGAAGGTGTCCCGGCATACATGCTCTAATAATTGTTAGTTGCTGTGTTTGAGGCATGCCATTCATGTCTAAATCACTGCTGCTAATTCACAGCATGCGCAACCTAATCCCCTAACTCTTGTCTCTCTTTGTCCACAGCCCGCACCGCAGCCTGACCCAAGCAAATCTAAGATTGTGGTAGGTATTAGCTAAACTCCTTGCTTTAGCTTGCAGCTTCTATTAATCTCATTAGGGAAGCCCGTGTTCCACATTATTAAATAATCTGTCATTTCTCTGTTTATGTAAGTACAGTATGTCATAACTTTTCCGTACCCCAATCATTTAGTATCATAAATTTGATTTCTGTAAGTATGGACTTTCAACTTCTTTGCCAAGTCAACCTTCCACCATGCATTATATTAACTGCTATTTTAATTTAATAGAAAACGGGTAAATGGAATGCCATGCATGTCCGGATAGCCTGGGAGGTGTATCACCACCAACAAAAAGAAAGCAAAGGCAGTCAAGTGAAACCAGACCTCCTTCGCACGCCGTCACATTTATTCCCACCAAGTGTGCCCTTCTCTCGACCACATGAATTACCATTTCCACCGAGTTTAAGCAGCCATCGTCCACCAACCTTTGAGCAGGCTCATCCAGGGTTGTTTGGTTCCTCTGGTCCACATTTAGGTTTGTTATTTCAAAGTCGTAAAACAACTGTTATTTCAAACTTGTGTACATTTTGCAGGTGGCACATTATCTCCATTTGCAAGATATGGAGGAGGATTTTCAACGGGCAGTTCTCCGTTTGGTGTATCTCCCTTAGTGGCTCGGGATTTGCCCCTGGGTCCTTTACACGACCCATGGAGAGGGTTGCAACGTACTGTACCTGTATTTCCTCCTAATGTTAACCCTTTGCCACCCTCTGTAACCGGGCTACCACCACCTGCACCTTGGTCTTTAAAACCAGATCCTGTCATGGAACAAAGGGAAAGGGAAGAACGAGAAAGAGCCGAGCGTGAAAGAGAGAGGCTTAGGAGAGAAAGAGAGGAGCGAGAGAGGAGAGAACGTGAAGAAAAGCAAAGAAAACTGGAACAACAGGTATGCATTGTCTGTTGGTAAAGTATTTTGATCTAGATTCACAAAGAATGACTCAACTATAAAAAAACCTGTTTAATTTTTCCATCTTAAAGTCGATTTAAGTAAAATTATGATTTTTATATTGTCAGGTAAGTTAAAAATTATAAAATCCAACAGTATATTATCCTAACAAAACGATATGTGGTTGAAACAAAAAGATCTGTAACTTCTAAACCACACTGATTTTCACCAGCCATTCAAACCTTGCTTAACCACAACAATTAAAAATAATATTTTGACATTTGAATTAAGTTGCTGCAGTTGAGTAATTTTTAATACATTGTTGTTTATTGTAGTAAGAATTACTTAGGCTGTAATAACTGTCAGAAACCTAAACTTAGAGTACAGGATTTGCGAAAAACCCTTACTACACTATATCTAGAATGCTTAAATACCTATTTCAGAAACTCAAACCTTATGAACATTGGCTATTTCAGAGAACTTTGGCTGAGGAAAACCTTTACAAATAAGTTCTTGTGATAGTAGATTCTGTATATTGGAATCACCACCTCCCTTCAGTTCAATTATCATATACTACTAGTTGTAGGCTAGTATTGAATTGGCAATGGGGGTCGAGTGACACCTCACTCTGTGTCTGATCCTTGAGTTTCATAAAAAAATATTCATGCAGAAAAAAGACAGATGATTGAAGATAACAAATTTATGGAAAAAAAGAAGGCACCCGGAAAATTTAGCGATTTGCTGTCCGGATATGTTGTCAGCCTCGTCGAGGACAACAACTTTTCTATATGGCACTTTCCCGCAGCTCGTACCGTTCGGCCGCCAGGGGCGTTCAAAGTCGAAACACGAATCGACGTCCAGCACGTGTCCACGTCATCCCAGCGGGTCGGTCGCGAGCTCAATCTGTTCGCAGAAGTACGGCGCATTGACGGCCGGTTCTAACATCCCCGATGGGCGCGGGGGGCCCCGACGAAGTGTTTAGACTGATTTTTACGTTTCGGCGTCCCCGCGCTTTCTTCAGGGATGTTAGAACCGCCTTCACCGGCCGTCAATGGGCCGTACTTATGCGAACAGATTGAGCTCGCGACCGAGAAACGCTTACAGGAGGGAAAAATCGTACCTAGTTGTGTACAGAGTAGGCCAAATTAGTGGGCGCCACCTTCCAAATCACAACTGATTGCAGGTTCTCGTGGAAGACCGAGAAGCCAGCAGCTTACGGGAATCGGACTCACATTTATTGTGCCTCCTCCTGTATATAAAGTTTACAAAGTTCATGCATAATACAATAAAAGATTGGTGAATTTGAAGACAAATATAATTCTACTGCTGTTTGAAATTGGTAATACACATAGTACAAGAAAAATATCCAAAACGGTAATAATTGTAGTTAAACACAGAGGGAAGATTGAACGTTCAAACAAGATAGGCTCGCCGCCAGTGGCTTGCGACATTTACTTTAATGAACTGATCTACGCAGCGAATGACGTTCAAGTTTACAGAAATTATTTAACTTTAACCTAAAGGAATAATGACACACTGGGCAACTGAAGATTGCCTCACTTTTAATATTACAAGGAAATTAAACTGTTCTATTTCGTAGTCTGTAAGGAAACACTCATAAACAGGGAAAAACAATCACTGTATAGTATATTGGCAAGTTTACTTTAGTTTTATCTTCGGTACGGAGTAGAGAGAGGCACAATTCGGGTGTTCCTGAGTTCTTCGGGAACCAGGAAAAATTCGCAGGGACGCCCCTGAAGACTGGATCACGAGGGAGACACAACGGTATGGGCCAGAACTTTCTTTGACAAAGAAAAGAAAGATGGAAACTTCAAATGCCAACATCTCCGCCGCTGTACAGGATGATCACTTGCAACGGCTCAAAGGAGACTGTCACGAGGTTGAAAGCTTATATTCCGGCACTAGTCGAAAGAACAAATTCACCGAATTGTCTTTACAAAAGGCTGACGCTCTGCTAATATAATTAATCCGACACAAGTCGGAAGATTCTTTTGCCTAAGGCAGAAAACGAAACGATAAATTCATTTAGCAGAAGACAGCAGCCCGGTTTTCCAATAATCTCGTCGGTTCACTTCGCCCTGTCGCAAAAACTCCCGCCCAACGAAATTGTTCTAGAACAATTTTCTTGCATGTGTGCCTTTCGGCGAATCTGCAAGCGAAGATTTCCAAGAACTGCCTTTTGTCGGCATATCCAGACTACACAAGTACGTCAAACGGAACAGATGGGAACTTTCAAAGGTTTTGCAAAAGTGACATCCCATAACTCAATCTTTAAAAATAATAAAATAGCAATCGACCCAAGGGCGACAATTAAAATAAAACTTTAATTCCTCTGCAGCGGCAAAAATCAAACGAACATAATACTCAACGGATGAAAAATAATGGTTGCTTGTAGCAGCAGTTAGTGGCTGCCAGAAACGTAATCTAATTCAGTGATTGTAGGTTAGATTAACTGTCTATAACCTAACCTCAACCCAACCTAATAACTCTAAGTTAGGTTAGGTTTTTTCTCAAAAAAGGATTCTTGGTTACATTTTTAATATTTAGGCTGATATTTTGCTGTGGTATATGTTTTAATGTTTCATTATTTATTACAGCAACAGCAAGAACGCGAAAGAGAAAGAAGAGAAAAGGAACGAAGAGAACTAGAAAGGAGGGAAATGGAAAGACAACAAGAAAGAGAACGTCTTATTCACCAACAACGGCTAGCAGAAAGTAGTAAACAATTGCCTCCACCTATGTTAAGAGACCGTTCTCCCTTGAGAAACGGTTCGGTGGACCCTAGTGAAATTCGAGTGAAAGAAGAACCGCGCATAAAAGAAGAAGAGCGATATCATCATCCCTATGTACGACAGCATCCGGGCTTACAACATGCTCTTCCGCACATGATGGACAGATCTCGTGTTTTACCTCCCCCATACCCCCCTCCGCCGACCACACATTGGCCCCCACCACCACCCACGGATCCTTACTACCGAACATACGAACCATTACGCTACAACCCCCTGGTGGATGCAGCCATGCGGGCTGAAGAGGAACGTGTAAAATTATTTGGTGCGTACTCGCATCATCCACAATTTCGTCCCAAAGATCCTGGACTTTTACACTTAAGAGCGGGTTCTGGCCCCGGACCACCACCTCCGACCCACAAACTGTGTCCCACACCTCCCACAGACTTACACAAGAAGGAGGAGCCCCGATAGCAGCCGCTGTGGTGAGACTGTTTAGTGCAGGGGTTTGCTGTGTGTATGTGTGTGTCTGCATATTTTTGGTTTGTTAGAACAGTAATACTCGTCGACGCGAAGCTTTACTCTTCGTTTTCTTCACTCTTGACCAGAAATGTTGGCACACGTTTTGATCTCATTCGTATAAGCGTAATCAAAACAGGGGTGCCTCCCCGCAAAATATTTTTACAGTGGTTTTGTATTGGACAGTCTGGATGTTTTAGTATTATTATGCATTGTGTGTTGCAAGCCTTTCAGTCTACCCAGGACCAGCTGCCAATGTGGTGAGAGGCCCCCAAACAGTCTCCTTCATGTTGTAGTTTAATTTAGCTTTAAATCATAAGTGGTCGAGGAAAAATTTACTGTGATAATATGAAACAAAAACTGATTAAGCGTTCCATTGGTATTTCGTAATAATACTGATAAATTAATCAAATTTCTGACAAACCAAGCCTGCAAATTCGCGAATTATATTTTTGATATGTAGATGTGGCCGCCATAATTAATACGTTAGTTTGAATAACTGGTTCAAAATGTTTTAATTTTATTTTTAAACCCTTTTATTATGCCCTAACAACTTTTTTATCCAAAGAAGAAAGGAAACCACAAGTAAACAGTATCCCCGCGTTGGAAATTTATTATACTCTACTCTCTGTACTGGTTCACTAATGATAATGTGTATGTAATCTGTTGCATTGGAAAATGGATCCATTGGAGTAAGAACTATTTTGGGTTTACACAGAGAGTGAGGCTGCAGTAAGTGGATCCTCATCTTACTTAACTGTGATGGATTATACATTACCATTAATCATCCAATACCAGGTAACAGGTTTATAAGTTCCAAAAAAAAAAGGTAGGGGAAGGTAGTACACAGTGAGACAAAAATCAAACAAATTGACCAGAAACTTTAATTACGTTTATTAACTTCTATTAACTGATACAAAATGTGAAAATGAACTTACTATAGGGTTTTTACTGAAATCATATAATAAAATGTAATTAAAAAAAAATAGTTAAAAAGTTGTTACAAACGTCTCAGTGTGGACCATGTATGGTACAGTATGAGACACTGTGTGGTACACGTGAGACAACGTTTAACGTATGTTGTACGTATGGAAGGAAATAGAAAATTTGACTAAAGCTGATGAAATTTTTGACTGGATACTTGTAGGTTCAGGGAGTATTAACTCAATGTCTGCGCTATTTACAGAATGCACATCTGGAACACTTGGGAATACAAAACAACCTCCAAGTTTGTCGCTTTTCCTCATGTAATAAATTTCATAGTCGCCATCATCATCCACATCAGACAACAGTTTACCAATATAAAACACTTTGTTGGGAAACTTTACCAAGGTGAAATCATTCTTTTTTCCAATCTTGAGGTAGTCTGGTTGAAGTTCAATCTCTGGAATCCAGTGATCATTATCGGAAGATTAATCATTAATTAGCAACTCGTAATCACCACTGCGAAAGTCGTTTTGGTCAATTTTGCTTATCTTCCTTTTAGTGCCTATTTTTTTGCTGACGCTGACTTTTTTACTGATATTTATTCCTAACTCATTTTGCATTTGTTTTGTAGCTTTGCATATTTTTTGTCGTTCTCCTTTTTCTTCTATTGCTGATTTTTCAGGAGTGTCTGTTATAACGGTGCTCCTGCCTTTACTTCTAGGTTTCCTATTTAATTTTCTGGGTGCAGCCTTTGGGTAACTTCTGATTGATTCAGGAGTGATTGTATAGGATTTTCCTCCGTCTTGGTTTGGTGAATTTCTGTTGATTTCTCCATGATTTTCTTATATAGGACTGCTACACGATTGCCTTTCATGTTTCCATACTCTTTGTTCTTCAATAAATGGTTGTTGCTCATGATGTGCTGATCTTTTACTAGAAGATGATGCAGTTGGTTGGTCATCGTTTTGCAGTAGTGGTCTGTCGGTAACAGCAGATGTTAGGAAATTAGCTTCTGTGAAAACTGTATCATCGATGGCCAAATTCCAGCTTTTCTAAAACCCGCCATAATATTAGCAGGTGTAAATGCTTTGGCAGGAGCTGCACCAACGCATTCCTGGGTTTTGAAGAAGCCAACAATCGTTTGCAGCATAATAATATGCTTTGAATGGTCCGAAAATGGAGAGATCTTGAGGTTGCATTTTATTGCTGCAATGCGGAGGTAAAGTCAAAATTGTAACTCCTTGATCTCTATCCATATTGACGACACCTATTGAACTATGGCTCTCATGATTATCGTATATTAACACTGAAGGATTTTCTTTAGAACTTCTAGAGTGTTTAATAAAATGATTTAAAACATCCATAAACAATTCAACCGTCATCCAACCGCCAGGATTTGCCAATCCTAGTGTTCCCGGAGAGCTCCACGTATCATGCACGGTTTGAAATTCTTTTTAGGAAAGATCATTGTAAGCGGAATATGATCTCCAGATGCTGAAACAATGGCGCACGTTGTGACAAGAACCCACCTCTCACCACTTGTACAATGACTGGTTTGCTTGGCCCCTTTTTCAGGAACAATTTTTTTTGTTTTTGTTCTGGTTTCATCTAGATTAAATATTCTAGAGGGGTCTTTCAGTTTGTCGTTCTTCTCTAAAATACCTTTCCAGTTTGAGTAGAATTTTTTGACATTAAACTCATTAAAAGAAGTGAGTCGACTTAAGCTGCATTGCTTAGGCTGATGAATGTTTAGGTTTCCACATTGTTTGTACGAAAAGATCTCAGCCACTCATTTCCAGCAGTTTTATTCGTGTTCCAAGAATCCGGTATACTGCGGTTGTCGGCTGTGGCAAATTGGTAGGCCAGTTTCTTAACGGCATCTGTCGTGAGCCCGTATGCCGTTTTAGAACAAGTTATTATATATTCCGACAGCATTCTCTCGTCTTCTGTGGTAAATTGGCATAGTTTGATTTCATAACTATGTTTCCACCCGGTTCATTTCTCACTTTTTTAACATATCTTGCTAATGTCTGAAATTTAATCCCACAAATTTCGCCAGCTTCTCTTAAGGAATGATGTTCTATAATTAACCTTACAGCTCTTGTCATGGCTTAATTTGACGTGGCGCCACTTTTTCTGGGTTTTTTCACGCGCACCATATCTGAAAAATCGATTAAAATAGTTACCAACAGGTAGTGTAGTATACACTGAGACACTAGGGTGGTCACAAGGTATAGGGGAGAATTTTTTTCGTCGTATCTTCCGGGGAACCCCCCTAAAAGTTGCCAATTGGCTAGAAAATATGATTGGCAAAGTTTCAGATCAACTTGATAACGTTAACCCGTGCCTCGCTGAGATTAAAGTTTAGAAAAATTGCCTAAGCGACCCAGGAAGCTACTGCTGATTTGGAAGTCCCAGACTTAATTGACTCCCACACCTCTTTTGCTTTTGCTTTCAAACCGTTGATGGTAGGGAATAAACTTGTTATTGACTGCTGCATCCACATATTGCTCAATTCTGTCTAGAGCTGTGGGAGTCTTAGAAATCACTCTGTCCAGCTCGTATGAATAAGTATAACACCAGTAGCACAACTCTGGGTCAGGTATTAGTGACGCAAATAGATTGTTCCTCCATCCTCTGGGGACGTTATCAAACCCCTTCACAAGAATGTTCCCTTTTCCCATATTGTATAAGGCAACTCCGTAAAAAGGAACACAATTTGTGATTCTAGGGATGGTCACTGAGTCCGCTGGAAGAAATGCTCTAGCCACTGTGCCTCTAGCTGCTTGGATAGGTATCCCATACAGAGAGCACTTAGCATCCAACAACGCTTTAAACTCTTTGGTTGATCTTTGGCCAATCTTGTAGGCATTACTACCTCTGGTCACAAACAGAGTTACAAAGAATATTAAATCTTCTGAAAAAGTTTCCCCTTTAACTCTGTAGATTCTGCCGTCAATGGTGACACTATTAGTATTGGTAGACGCTTTCCATTTGTTAAATAGCCTAACCAACATCTTTGCTGGATCAAACCCTTGGTACTCCATCAACTGCTCTAGCGTGGAGACATTAAATTCATCCACAATGGAGTCTATGGAGGTCGACAAGTTAGCTAAAGCAGTCATTACCTCCTCCGGCAATTGCCCGTAGATAGCATTAGTGGCCTCTGACAAATTCACCGACATTGTTGTGGTGGAGCTGGAAGAATAATATATGGTATCACTGCTCATAAGAAGGGTTAAAATGGACGCAAAGATATAGTATCTCTTTTCGTATTGTGTTTTTCCCGTCTTTGTGTGAAGTAATTTTTAGCAAAAAATCGAAGTTTTTCCTCAATAGAATGGAAACCATACGCCCTAGAAACTTAATTCTTATCTCATTTTATAGGAAATTTTGTTGCCTTGAAGTTTTATTTCCATCATTTTTTTTGCTAAAACTTACAGATTTAGTGGTACCTATTTAGCATTTTTCAGGTCAGGTTGTGGTGCATAACCTCAAAAGTGATTTTTCATGCAAAAGCATAAAAGCATTAAAACATTCAATTACATCTGTTTTCCAGATTTTACTTTTTGTATTTTTCATTTTGTACATCAAAAAGAGTTTTATTGGAGGTGTTTTAAAATGTAAATGCAACAAAATCCAAATTGAAAATGAAGGAATTAATTTGTCTACATTCAGATACAACTTGTAACAGAAACTGCCGTTGATCTTCATCTTTCGTCAAACAGGAATTGAAATCTTGGATTAATTTTACCCCCCTTTCAGATGTGTCATTAACAACCCTTAAACCGTGCACTATTTTTTTAGCTTTTAAATAATGTAAATTTTCATACCATACATCGGGATCAGTATTTAAAAATTATGTATTGATACCAAATCTCTTAAAAAAATTTTAAGTTTCGAGGAGAAACAAAAAATCAACTTCTTTCTCGTCATTCTTTACTTCGGACCTTAATTTTCCAACAATGCTTGTTTTAGCATTTTTTCCCAAAGTATCATCGAAAAATGAAAATGCAACGTGCTCCCGAGTTGAGATACCACACATGGTTTATCATTTTAGACAGTACTTTGTCTGCTCTTTATCAATTTTCCTGTATTTAACAAAAGATTTTAATAATTGTAGGTCTTGGTTGGGGACCAAAGTGGGTTTGGGGGCGTTGATCCACGCTTTTACATAAATATTGATTATAAATAAATTTATTTATATATGTTTTGTTAAAAATCGCAATTTTTCTAAACTGTAACCTCAGTGAGGCACGGGTTAACGTTATCAAGTTGAAATGAACCTTTGCCAATCATATTTTCTAGTTAATTGGCAACTTTAAGGGGGGTCCACCGGTAAAAATTCGAACATTGATTTCTTGTGACCACCCTACTGAGACACGGTTTGGTGCTGTCTCACTGTGTACTTTCAGTGGTGTCTCACTATGTACTACTGGCAGTTTGAATAGTAAACGTAAAATAAATGAGAAATTTAGAATGAAACCATTATGAGGTTATAGTACCAGCATATACGAATCGAATGAAATAATGAAAGTTTCAAAAAATCCGAAGCATTTACGATCAGCACGTATGCAACAAAAAAATAAAAGTAGACAACTTACCTTCAGTTATACACTTTATTAAAATTCAATATATTGATTAAATAACCGAATCAGTCTTTCACTGTGTATGCATTTCGAGGTTAGGTACATGTACAACACCTCGAAGTTACTTTAAAATGGCGGGATTTAAATAAATGTACTGTTTCACTGTGTCCATCGTCTCATTGTGTACTTCTTCTTCTTCTCAGGGTCCACTGCTGGACATAAGCCTCCTCTATTTATGGAGGGATGTTGGCATTTACAAGGACGCACTTACCATTGCGTATTGTCCAGGGGAGGATATATCTTCCCCTAAACCAAAAGAATTTAATGTACCATTTCTGTTAGAAAAAGTGCATGTGTATTCAAGTTTTTTGTAGCAAAATCCTGAACTGGTATTTTTGTAACCAATATAAAAATGTGGGTCTACTTGGCTGTAGCCTATAATAGGCTTCGAGGATACATTTGAGTAAGAACCCTTTTGATTTTCCACTGGCAGTAAGGCTGAAAGAAGTGGACCCACAGCTTACTTGTGCAGCAACAGATAACACATTATTTATTGAATATTTTCAGAAAAAAAAGGAAATTTTCAAAAAACAGATTCACAACTTTTTTTTAAATATTTATTATAGGTGTTTTTATTTTTAAACCAATAAAACTAAATATAAAAATTATATTAGCTCCACTATCTATTCAATTTATTATTTAATTGTATATATACATTTTTCGAGTGAAGAGGTTGTCAACAAAAGTACAATATCCTTCAGTTATTTTTATTATCATGGAGGTCATTTTTATATGTGATACCTTTGAAGAAATCAAAATTGAAAATTTTAATCATAATGAAATAGCAAGCGACTGTTTGGGGACCGGGACTGCTGCAGCGTATCATCTGCCTCTCGAGTGTACATATTGTAATTGCTTCTGTAATATTATACCCTCCCTGCCCCAGTGAGTGCTGTGCCAGGTTATGTGATTCGATCAAGTGCTGAGTCTGCGCTATCTAGACACAATATTAAATGAACTCTAGTATTTATTTAAAGGTAATTGTTTTATATTATTTATTACTTAAGACTGACCCTCGTGTCTCTGGTCTTTTATATTACCTACTTACTGTCTTTTTATTTATATCTATTTTATGTACTATTTACTTAGAGATATATTTATTTATTGAATTTTACACAAGTCACTCACCACTGTGTGCAACTTAAATAGACTGTAGGTATGTGTTTTCTTATTGAAAATAGATAGCTAAATTTTTAACATTCTTCCTTCCTCGATAACTAATTAAATTTCAATCACTGTCTCATAAACATACTTAGGTACATTTTTTCTTTGATATGTGGACCGAGGACCATCTGAAAATCTTGTAATCTATAAATCAAAACACACGTTTTTATCACATTCATATCAGTAATTCCCTTCATCAAAATTTAAATTCAAACAAGCATAGCATATGCATTTCAGTATTGCCATGGGGAACTCCCTATGTTTAATTGCAACTTCATCACATTAACCCATTTGAAACCAATGAACTGTGGGAAGTACAAACAGAAATTTGTATAAATACAACTTTTAAGGCATTTTTTATAAATAATTCCATTAACAGAGTGTCTATGCTGCATTTTATGAGAATTCTGAAATTATACTAAGTAATTCCACATCAGAGTGTTCGGAAAGATTTAGAATCAGACAAGTGAATTTCTACATTTGCATACAGCTTTAAAACCAAAAAATGATCCATTCAGTTGTGGATTTAAACTTTAAATAAATTAATCCGTAGTCAAATTAATAAAGTAGCTTAAACGTTTTATGGCAATTTTAAACATTTTATAATTAAAAAATAGTTCAAATTTACTTAACAAAATGTAATTCGCTTAACATCTACAATTGTTTAAGTAGTAGGTATGCAAGAATTATTATTTATCGCTTGTAGTGCTTTTCACTTCATCCCTTCACACACTTATATTTGGATATAGAAAAATTATCCATTTTAGAAATCTTTTTAACAACCCATCTTTTTTAATTTCTATTTTATTTGAATTATGCATGAAAATTTTATTTTATTCTGAATAACTTTGAACTAATTAAATTAGTAAGCAGATTATTTTTGTAAAAATGATACAAAATTTGTTATATTATTTCAAACAAATAAGTATAAACTAACGGAATAATAGATTTAATAATTATTTTTTATCTGAAAAGTTGTTCAGAATAAATAATATCCTTTCTTTAACAAGTTTTAAACTACGAATAAAGTGAGGTTATGGAAAAGGCTTACATACAGAGTGTCTACAAGTAGGTGTCGAGAAATACTCTAGCGTAGTGCCAAAACTGCAATAAATTTTCTTAAATGTGTATGTAGACTTCACACACAATTGTTTATGATTGAATTGCTAGATTAATAAATATTACACAAAAGCAATGAGAGGACCAATACCGTTTTTACCCATAGGATGCTGTATCATGCTTTTGTGTAAGCAATGTGTTCATTTGTAAGTAGGAAATGCGACTGCACAGTGGTGAGTGCTTTGAGCGAGTCACGTAACAGCCCTGAGGCGGTGACTTGTAGCGTTTAACGTTACTCTAGATAAGCTCAACCATACTCGCATGTAGATATATGACGCCTTCGTGACAAACATCTCGATATCTGTAGATAATCATCGTGCTCTATTTAATGTTTGTTAGGAAACAATTTTTTATGTGTATGATTCTAAAAGAATCAAGTGATGTAATATATAATAATAAATATTGTTTCTATAATTTAGAAACATTAGTCATATTTTGTTGTTATTTTTATGTTGTGATTTTTTTTCTAGGTCATTCCATAGGAAATAACCAATGTATAAACCTTAACATCACTGATTTTCATGACATTCATGAAAATCAGTAAAATATAGAAATATACAGGGTTGTTCACGTAAGATAATGAACCTACATACATACAGGGAATTTTTCTTTTTAGTATACATAGCCTATGTATACTTTTAAAAGAAACGCGTCAATTTCGCCTATTGTGTAGGCAACCAACTATACCCACAACTCAAGCATGCTGTGACCAAAGCAATCAAATTAATTCAATGCTAAAAAATAAAATTAATCTTTATTTAGTATCAAACAATTGTTAGAAAATTTAAATCAGAGGGATGCGTAATAAATTCCCATAAAATAAAAACTGAAAGTAATCATCACGTTTTAACCGAAGAAATGAAATGAAATATTTTATGCTACGTGGAATAATAATAATTAAAAAAAGTTTGCCATCGCCGGGAATTGAACTCGGATCAACTGCTTGGAAGGCAGCCATGCTGACCATTACACTACTTTACCGCTGATGTATGTGTTTTGTACAAAAGAAATATAATGTGCACGGACCTTACGGAAACATCCTGTCGATTTTTCTATTTAATAAATAAGTCATTATCTGCGTCCTATATACCTACAAGGTGAAATACTTATTTAATATAAACACTGCATCAACATAACCTTCATACTCAAATAATTCACAACTATAGTGACGTTTGTTTCTGATTTTTAGTTGTCGGTATAGTTGGTTGCCTACACAATAGGCGAATTTGACGCGTTTCTTTTAAAAGTATACATAGGCTATGTATACTAAAAAGAAACATTCCCTGTATATGTTTTTATACAACCCATCTTACAACTCGCAGTTCACCTTAATTATAATTTAGAATTTTTTTCAATGAAACAGAAGTAAGCTTGTCTATGATTCCTAATATATTAAAGTCTCAAATTATAATTAAGGTGACCTACGACTTGTAAAACAGGTTGCATAAAACATATACAGTAAACTCATTATCTTATGTGCATAACCATGTATAAAAATACAAATTCAAGGACTTGAAATATTCAGAGCTTTGGAGTTTTAAGCATTTTCCCATCCCAAAATTTAGATTTTAGTTTAAATAAGTAAATGTATGTGTTTTCCATAAATTATTTGAAAGACCATCTACATACCATTTTAAAGTATATAAAACATGCTTGCATTTAGTATATAACTTGTCTATGTTTTTTTTTATCATATTCACATAAAACTTTTCTTCCATTTCTCAAAGCTGTGTACATATACAAAGTGATTTTTTAAAAAGTCAATTGCAGTAGCCTAGGG